>JANFQY010000435.1:0-17384 GCA_025592935.1 Aspergillus ostianus | reverse complement strand
CGGATTGCTCGAAGCACCTGATTCTTCCACAATTATCAATATAATCAAGAATGAGCCTAACCAGGATAGTGACCCTCATATATCATAAGATGATGTCGGCCGGCTATATACGCGTATAAGTTAGTATCATTGATCTATGGATAATGATCCATCTATATTGAAAAGGAAATCCTCTTAGGTCTCTAACTATTTGAAACTGTCTGTGAGAATTGAATGAGAAATAGTCAAAACAATGGAACAAAGTTGGACTGAGCGGATGCTAAATACTGCGGATTTATTTCCCACTTTGGTCGACAGATGACACCAGCTGGGACAGAAGGCCCCTCCTCCACCCATGGCTGCATCCTAGGAGCGACATAGCCGGCCATCAGGGCCTTCTGTCCACGCGTCACTCCCTACAGCTCTCAGGGCGTAGAACAAATCCTCCGGATCGTATAGCTGCTTGACGGCACGCAGCTGGTTGTAGTTATCCCCGTAGAAGTCCTCCTTCCAGGTGCGCAGCATGAAGTTGGCCTCATTAAGATAGCCCCCACCTCCTGGCGTGAGCTGTCGCAACCGGGGCTCCAGCTTTTCTGTCAGTTGCAGCTCTCGGGACACCTCAACGGACCGTGGTAGGGAGAAATTCCACACTGACGGTAGGAGCAGAGACACTCCGGTGTTTCGCCAGGCTGGTAGCACCGCATTCGCCGCCACGGGGTGCTGGGCGGGTGTCATGGACGCGTTCACGGCAAAGCCCACGACGTAGAATGAAGTTGTCTCAGTCACATTACGCATGAAGCTTATCAGGGCCTCCAAACTGGTGGAATTCTGCAGGATTGGGCGCGGCACCAGACGGCCACCCACCAGCTGGGCTGTTGGATATGCACCGTCGGGCAGAGGGCCAAAGTAGCGCAGGTAGTGGGACAAAAAGTCGGTGGAGGTGGTCAGATTGGTCGCGTAGGAGGATGGGGGCACGGCATGCTGGTCCAGATAGCTGAAGAAGGGATCGAGCAAGGTGCTGATGTCGTTGCCAGTGCCATTGACCAGCGTGATAGCCTCGACGGTGAGCGCCGACGCCGTCACCAGGTAGTTTACAGTTGCGCCAGCGTCCACCAGTGGCAGCAGAGTCTTATGCCAGCTCTGGATGGCACCCCAGTAGACTGCAGGCTTTAGCCCCGTGGCCTCTAACGTTAGACTGGCGCCCCCGACAACCCCCGCATCCGAGTATGCTCGCACTGTCATCGAGAGCACGACGGCGTACGTGCCCGGACCCCCGCCGCTGAGGGCCCAATAGAGGTCAGTGTGCTGCCGGGGGGTGGCGATGAGGTGCGCGCCTTGCGCAGTCACGACCTCCCACTCTAACACCTGGTCGGCTCCTAGGCCATATACTGAGCTCAGGACGCTGTGCCCACCCCCCTGTGTAAAGCCGCCGCAGATCCCTACACTAGGACAGTCGCCGCCCACGATACGCAGCCGATGCTGGGAAGCGGCCAGATAGGCATCCCGAGTCACGACACCGGCGCCCAGACGCAAGGCTGGCCCTCGATACTCAGAGCTGTTATAGTCGGAGAGAACGTTGATGGCATCGTAATGGTGTATCCAGAGACCGAGGCCACCCGCTCCGGTCGACTTCCCCATAAAGCTAGTTGACACAGTTAATACCTAGTAATGTTTCTGGAGGGAGCCTAGGGGAAGAGCATACTCATGGCCGGTATTTTTGATGACTAGACGGATATTGTGCTGACGGCTGAAAGCAATCCCTGCCTGCACATCATGCGCACTCGAGACATTTATGGAGTAAGCAACTACCCTGGACTGGCCACATGGTTGGTCGAGATTGGTGTAGGGATTACATTCCTCGTCCTGAAACCAGGGGGACACGCTTGACGAGGGGGAGGTTTCACTTGTCATCCCGGTTAGTCGGGAGGGCCCGGATAGCATTTCTGGATGCAGGGTTGTACACACTGATACCGGGCCCAAGGCCACCATTCCTGCAGCGATTTGCAGTCGGTCCCATTATAGGCAGGGTCATGGCATACTGAGGCGAGCGGAACTGTCTCGATCAGGCGGCCTCCTACGGTACCATTGAGCTGTTGCCAAAGTTCCGGACGAGGCCAACCCACGTCCCCAGGTAAATATCGGCATCGTGAATGGTCCACAGCCATGAGAGGTATCAGGAGTGTGGCAGCAACCGCCAAGTTACGGCCCACGTGCAGGTGATACATCACTGAAATCTTGTTTTGCTAGGAGAAGGAGCGATTAGGTACGATAAAGAAGTGATGGGTGTATTTGAGTGGCCTCATGCATGACCTCCTTTGCCATGCTCTTTTATACCCTTCTTCTCTGGCTTATTTCATCTTCTGCGTTCTGCGGTCGAGCCTCGTTTCTCGAGCCTCGTTTCTCGAGGCAAGTATCGAGTTCCCATCTCACCTCATCCGTCAGCACTAGATGACCCTTCGGCCCTCCAAATTGCCACCTGGGTTGCAATCCAACTTTCAAATTACAAGCGCGAAAAGCACTGCCGGTTAGGGCTGTTTCCTGTCGAGGCCGGCCCCCATCGCGTCCTTATCAATAAAGTCGTCACCCAAGCTGGACCACATTCGTCTCTCTCTCTATCTTCCAATCATTCGCATCCTTCGCCATCATCATTATGGCTGCTTCCGACACTGCCACTCCCCTCTCGGTCCATGGCTAGGAAGACACCCCTTCCTTCGAGCCCCCACCCGTGCAACAACTCGTGTCACTAGTTTCCAGTTGCTAGCGGTGATACTTGGGCCCATATTGGTGATGTTCTTGGTAAGCCATCGAGCCACTACTCTTGTTCGAGGAAGTCCCAGCACTAGCACGTGACCTACGCGCATGGCGTGATAGAGCACTTGATATGGTAAGAAATCCACCCAGCTACGGTAGGATGGTACGCGTCAGCTTCTTCTTGACGCTGGCCTGCTTCCAGGCGCCCTGGGGCAAAGCGCACAAGTACTACGCGCTAAAGCCGACCTTCCTTTTCGCCGTGGTATTGTTTGAGGCTGGTTGTCTGATTGCCGCATGTAGCTCAGAAAAGAAATAGCGACCTTCATCGTCGGCGAGGCCGTTATACATATTGGAGTCTTGAAAAGCGTCATTTTATATGGAAAACAGAGGTGCGGCGCATGTAGCCCCCTAGTAAGTACTATCTATGGCCTCTAGTAACCCCCGGCTCTCTCCAATATGTACATAAATATCATTCCACTCGTCTAGTTCACTCTCCTGCTATCCTTATTCTCTTGTCGCTCACACTTGCCCTACAGTCTTCCTGTCTGGATCACGTATTGCACTATAACCTCGACAACCTCCAGTTCAGGCTTCCGGTTAGATAGGTCCCCTTCGACTGGTTGCTCATTAGAAAGAAGTCGGTCTCACCGACCTCCCGACGCATATAACAGGTTGCCAGATCTTGTTCCCATCGCCTACCTAATATCATAACCAACTTCCTGCACTGGAAATGAAAGTGCTGTACTGTTCCTATGTTTTCGTCGCATGAGCAACCCCCTATTAATAGTGATCTGGTGAGGTACGCGGACTGCACCACCGGCGCTTTCGCTAATACCTACCCCGTAGGTTCCTTCTAGGATCTAACAAGATCAACATCGAATGTACACCAAATATTAGTGAGATCAAGAGTGGAGTTACTCATGGAGAAGACGGTATAACTAAGCCCCCTCCCAGCCACCACTGCCTCCTTGTGGTACGCGCCTCCATTCACACCAGACCAAAATGTACATCGGTGACAAATGGAAAACTAACGTAGCTGTGAGGCCAAGTCATTGGAAGTCCCCTGAAGTAGCTCTTTGGCCCCTTGCCAGCCGCATTACCCATGGAGAATTTTTTCGGTGTCATAAATCATGGACGCAGAATAGGCGGACCGCCTTGTGTGACGATTATGCGGCTCGAGAGGTGCCTCATTGAAGACAACAAAGTCTGGGACGGTCCATTCTGCAATCCTGGCAGCTGCATGGCTCGACTCTCCAATCCCTCGTCCAACACAATGACTGCCACGGTTACATCGCTTTCCTCGGAAAGTTGCAGGGAATCAGAGATTCAATTACCAGGTTGTTCCTTGAGAAAGCCTAGCCAAACAGATCGCTGGGCTCCAAAGGCGTTGGTGGACAGACCTTCAGGGGAAGGGCCGTTAGTAAATTTGGATGATGAGTCTAGAATGATCTTAAACATTCGACCAGCCACCCTGGTCATGGGCTGGCGCCGCACCTGAGGACAGTGCAGTCCTGAACTAGATTGGCTTGGATCATGTCGCTAGCCTCATGGAAACGCATCTGCTCTCCATGTATGCTGGTGTCGACCAGATCCAGATTCAAGCGGTCGAGATTCTCAGTAGCCCACTGCTATTTTTGCGTCTGCTATCCGAGCACGCGATATCCATGACGTTCTTGCCAGACTTCTTCCTCAAAAGGCTGTTAGCTGCTTTAGGTGTTGCTTCGGAAGAAGATAAGGCTAGCATCGACCTTCGTCGCCTGCTGTACCTCGTGTCTGGCGGGGATCCCAACAATGTTCGAGTGACGGAGTATCTGCGGGAACTAGCCTCTAGGAGCAGTACCAACAAATTTAATCACTCCTGGCTTTGGTATGACCGAGATCTGCGCTGGTGCTAGATACAACGGGAGTTTTCCCGAGGTCGATATTCAGGCACGGCGCAACGCCGGTGTCCTGGGTAAATGTATTTACGGCAGGCTATATGAAGAAAACCGAAGAAATTAAAATTTCATGTTTTGATCATGTTTACCGCCTTTACCGCGGGGGTGAAGAAGTATTTCGGTGTTTATAAACAAAACAGTAGATGGAGATTATAGAGTAGATGCAGTGCGAATTATAGAAAAATATCAAGTAGTTGTAATAATTGAGGTATCATCATATAGCATCTTATCAAATGACATCGTCAAGAACGTCAAAATGGCACTGGTATCACAGGCTCCTCTGCGTGGACGGCCAAGCCGGAAATAAGAGGGAAGACCGCCCGGACAAAGTGCGCGAGAGAAATCGGAGCTCTCTGCAAGACCAACCCACCATTCCAGTCCCAATCAATCTTCAATCCTTCTTCTCCGACTGCTTCCCCTCATCCGCCGACCCAGTCATATTCCACAACCGACTCTTATACGCAGGGAACGAGGTATGATTCCACATGTTGACCAGCACGCTACACCTCGGTATTAGCACTCCATCCACTAAAACCACCCGGTAACAAAAGATGGAGGGGAGAAGAAACGAACCTCTGACTCCGATCCTTATACTCCTCATCCTTCAACTCCTTCACGCCGACCTTCATGCCGTCGCGCGTCCAAACGACATTCTTCTTCTCCATCTTCGAGCGCGTCGTGCGCGTGACCTCCTGCGCGATACTCCATGCGATGTAGCCGACCACGGCGATGACGGAGACGACGACGACGAGGATGATGAGGGGGATGATGCGGGCGCCCATGATGGATCAGTCGCTTTCTTTCGTTCGTTCGGTCGGTCGGGCTTTGTCTCTTATCCTTTGCGGAGGGGTAGGTATTTGTGCTGATGGGTGGTTTTGAGATTTGCGAAGGTTTGTTGAAGATAACTGCTTAACTATGGAGACTAAGTGGTTAATACAATGGACTGTTATTGAGGATGTTCTCGTGTAGGGCTGATGACGAGCGGAGCCGATCACGAACAGACCGGAAGATCGGGTTCGTGTCTGGGAAGGGATGACAATGACATAGTCCTGTCGTTACATACCTCAGTTCTGAGTCGGGGGTCACGTCGAGAGTAACTTGCCAGGAACACAGATCAAGACAACAACTGGAGAGAGAGAGAGAGAAAGGAAAAAGGGGGAATTAAAAGAATGTGAAAGAAAAAAGGACCCCAAGAAATCAACGCTGGTTCATCCGGTTTTTGGTTCGTCGCATCGCCAAGAATTCGGGGCCGCGGAGGGGAAAAGAAAAAAAATAAAGAAAATGTTGGTGCCTGCGATGGATATTCTTAGATGACACTCTCGCGTGCCTGTCTTGGTCTGGGCTGGTTTAGTACTTGTGGAGGTGCAATTTATTTGGATTCCATGTGATTTCATTTTTATTTCATTATTCTTAATTTGGTTTCTCCTTTTCTGACCTGCAGGACGAGTGCTTTTCCATTGGATCACGCAGGACGATGGACCGGGCGGTGCTGTCACAGCCTTGCTGATTGTTGCGGAGCAATCAACTGAAGAATGCCATGAGGATCTAATCTATTCTAAATTACGAACTGCTCTATACCATAGTCAAGTCGATCGAGTAGTCACAATCATTTACATACGGAGGAGAGAAAGGAAGAATAAGATTTCCAGACTCACTTCCGCCACCCAACCCTAATTCAACCATGTCTGTAACCTCTGGTACCACGAATCATCTCCTCTCTCCAATGCCGATGAATGTTTGATCTTGTAGCGGTGTGCTTTGTATCGCCTAACCTTACATATTCCGTCCTGTACGTAGTATAGCAGCGTTTAGCAACAGCACAAGACAGAGGCAAGATAAGATGACTGTGCAAATGCAACGTTTCACGAAGCCACCACTTCACCTATCTTCGCATCATGGGTGACCTGGCTTGGTATTTAAGCATGGCAGGACCGGGACTATCGAGGACTGCTCTCGTGGCACGCATCGGTTATGATCGAAATGGACACGATGCTGGTGTCTGGCCTCGTGGCCGTTGCTCTTCTGCTGGTGAGCTGGATGTTTCAGATGAAGAGAAAATATACGGTAGGTATTGCATTTTCTAGATCCGAGATCAAGTTAAATATGTGACTGACTTGATATAGATCGCCAAATATCCCGATCCCCCGATTATTCCTTTCAGTGTACGCACAGGCTTCATTCCGTGGTTTTAGGAAGCTTTCCCACCGACTGATCGATTGACGGCAGAGTGAGGAAATCATCCGGAACCCCCATGAATGCTTCATGTATGGGTTCAGACACTATGGGCAAGTGTTTCGGTATTATGGCAATGGAAGCGTGAGCTGCTCATCCACTCTACTGGTGCCCCTACTCATCGCTGTTCAGTATCGATATATGGTCTCCAAGGGGCTGACCGAACGAGTTCTGACGGAGGATACAACCTTTAGCTTTGAATTGGATGTTGCAAAAGTGCTGCCCCTCCTGTTGTGTAGATCTATAGTACTGACCAAACTCCAGGCCTTGAAGATAAACCTCGTCTCCTTCTTCCACAGCGGCACTTTCCACTCGGACGTCGATGCCATCGTCACGGAGGTTACAGTCAAGCGTTTAAAATCAATCATACCCAAGAGTGAGAGAAGCCGCCAAGTGGTGCCATTCATGCTAATCATGTCTAGTATCTCCTATCTTCCAACGCAGCGCCACAGAGCTGGTTCAAATGCATGGCAATGAGCCCTTTGACCCGCTTCCGTATTTGCAAAAGACAGTCGCCGAGGCTATTGCGGTTATTATTTTCGGAGATGTATGTCTGGCTTTCTAGGTGCGAATTTAATCCTGATTCGATGCATCTAGGAGATCGCCCGGACTTGTAATCCCGATCTCCTCGTCAATATCGCCGAGGGGGTGGCCAAGGCGACGGGCATGTTCCAGAATCAGTCAAGCTGGGGGAGAAGGTTTCCGACTTTGTATTCCTTCTATAGTTGGTGAGTTCCCCTTCATGTATAGCCAAACGCGCCGGCTTACATACTCTCCGGATCATAGGACTGAGCTCATTCTCTTTCATCTGATCTGGCGATTCGGCAGGGAAATGGGTCCGACGGTATGGACTGCGCTGTCGAAGTTATCCAACAGCCCCGAAGACAGCAAAGATGCAGATGATACAAATGTGAGTCTAGCCATCCATGATTAACCGAATCCAATTCTCATCCCATCAAACATCCCTCCAGTCCACCGTCCTCGCTGTCGTCGCCCGCAAGCTCGCCTCCGAACCCGGCCACCTCTCCATCGCGTCCAAGATCTGGGCCATCATCTTATCCTTGGCGTTTATATTTGCATCGGTGCATCAAACGTTAGCACACCCCTCCCTCGTCCCTTTTCCTAGCCAGGCTTAGCTAACCACGGACCCTACACACATGCATTCATACATACAGAGTAGTCATAATGACCTACGTCGTCTTCGAACTCGCCCGCCACCCAGAATGTCAGGAATCCATCGTCCTCGCTGACCTGTCGTCATCCTCGCCCTTGACGGTCGACTCCCTCCGCGACGCCATCCACGCTGAGTCCTTCATCCGCGAGGTGCTTCGCATGAAAGGCGAGGCTATCACCACCGTGCGTAGTCCGCGCCATGATCTAGAACTCGCGGGGTATTCTATTCCAAAAGGTATGTCGTGCCATGTCATTCTTCGATATCACATCACATCGATCCTAGCAGATACAATTCACAACCTGTCCAATGAATCACAAACAGTTTACACGAAAACACAGCCCTTAACCAGCCAGCTAACAAATGACCAACACATGTATGTACTTGTATATATAGGCTCCCTCCTCCAACCCATGGTCTACCCCTCGAACCGATCCCCCGAGTACACGACCAACCCAGATACATTTGACGGGATGCGCTGGACGCAAAACCGTAAGCTGGCGACGACCACCGGACCGGGACATTTGTCTTTCGGATTGGGTCGGTGGGCTTGTCCGGGGAGGTTTTTGGCCGTTGCGGGTGAGCTCTTTCTCTCCCTCTCTCTCTCTCTTTGAATTGCGGACTACGAATAAAGCCACTCAACTCATGCGAAACCATACCAGAGATCAAACTCGTCATTTTGACCCTTCTAGCGCAAGCGGACCTAGAACTGGTTGATGGGGAGTTTAAATTAGCGGATAAGTTGAATATTGTGGGGACGCCGCCGAGGGGGAGAGTAGTGATGAAGAAAAGAACAAGAACAAGAACAAGCGGAGGGAGACTGAACTGATCATGTCTTTTTTAATTTGATAAGGTTGAAAGTCTTTCTGGTTAGTTGAGTTGATTTTGTTCGGAAAGTTGAGGGTAATTTTAGGGCAATAAATGATTTAAACTACCAAGTCTGTGGGTAAGGAGGAGAGGCACCTGCCTACACCGTCGGAGCAACTGGGAATATTGACATTGATTCTTCCTTCATGCACTGCGATGTTTCGCATGACATAGTCTACCCAATACACCTAAGTAACTATACCCGACGCAAGGTTTTCTTTCCTCAAGGTAAAAGTAAGGGAGAGAGGAAGGTTACATGCATACATCCGATCTCCATACAACACGCAACCTGTCGTCATAATGAATCATAGCCGCCTTCAACTACTTTCAACAACCAGCAAAGAATCTAGAGAAATCGATCAATTAAAGTAACCCCTCTATTCTCTCCCCTCTATCCTTTCCAATCAAATAGAATAAACCAAACCAGAAGAAAAAGAAGAAGGAAGGAAGAAAGATGTGCGACGTACCCTTCATCCCCATCTTCCCGCTCTGCTTCCAATGCGGCACCGACCAGAACCCGTGTCGATGTAAAGTCGTCGGTCCGACGATAGGTAGGCATTTCCTTTTCCCTTTCCCCAAGTGATTCTATGTACTACTCTGCATCTATCTCCCGGGCTAACGAATACCCCTGATATTAACTAGGCTTCTGCGTGACGATCGTGGCGGCGGTATGTTCTTTCTCAATCAATCACCCTCACCCCCCCCCCCCATACACAAACACCCGATCATGACAAGGCCTTTCAGATTCCAGTACAATGACTAACAGAAATGGGATACAGGTGATTTGTTACCCGGCATCGCTATTCTGTGGATGTTGTTTGACGCAGAAGGGGAAGGAGTATGTCTCCCGACCCCCGTTCCCTGTCCCTGAAGAACAGGGCCTTATATTCCCTAGTGGTGATGATGGTGCTAAACACGAACAGTTGCCTGGGGTATCCGGTTAAATTGAATCAGAAAGTGGCGAATATTATACCGATATGAGATCCTTACTAGATCAGTGAGATATATACCGACTTGATAATGCTTTAATGTACGAGTTAGTATCTTTCACCAGAGTTCTGGTTGATTCAGGAGTAGATTAAATAGCGTATAAGACAGACTACTCTAATCAGACGCAAGGACATTAAAAGAGTAGAAAAAACGATAAAGGTATAGAGTAAAATAAAATCCACAAAGCAAGCACAAATCAGGAACAGAACAAAAAGGTATCCAGATCATGAAGACGCAACAACGACAGTGACAGAAACAAGCTTTCCAGCTTTCCACCCCTCGCGAATTATTCAGTCTTCCCATAGATAACATCAAACATTAGATCATCTATTTCAACTTCTCCTTGAGCTTGTGGAAGAACCCGCTCACGCGGTTCTGCTTCTTCCTTTCTTCCTTGCCCGTACTATTCTTGTCGGCACCGTTCTTGCCGGCATCCTTGGCACCGTTCTCGGCACCCTTGGAAGCATTTTCCGTCTTGGTGTTGTTTGCGGCGGCTGCCTTGTCCCCGGTATCTCCCTTGGCTTGGTCGGCCGGAGTAGCGGGTAAATCCTTCTGCTCCCGCGCACCCGGTCCCTGTTCCTTGGGGACTGCCGATTCCTCGGGGCCGGTAGTCATCGTGGGCCCTTCGGTCGGGGTGGTGGCGCGAGGAGACAGCTGGGTGGTGTCGATGGGCGGCCCCGTAGCTGCGGGAGGCTCCTCTGCCGTAGCAGCTGAGGCTTTGTGGGCTTGATCCGTACTCGCTCCGGGAGCCTTGTCTGTCGTAGCGGCAGTGACGGCGGGCGCGGGAGTTCCGCTCGATTGCTCGACGGGTACCACTTTCTGCAGCTCACTCTCCAGGTTTCTCTTCTCTTCCACAGCCGGCTTGTAGGCAGCGGCCTCAGGAGACTCGTGAGCCTTGGAAAGAGAATCTTTCACCACGTCGGGCACCTCGCTCGCGGGCGATCCCACGCCGCCGTTGGCCTGATGCTTCTGAGATTCGAGAGGAACGCCGGCAGCGAGAGCGGCTGTAGTGGAAGTAGGGGCAGCCGACTGGATCGTGACGGGATCAGAGGCACCCTGACTGCCCTCGCCCATGGGGAGGCTAGACTCGGGAATGAGGTACTTAGATGTCGGAGGAGCGTCGCCGGCGGCTGTGCTCTCACCGGCCCCCTTGGCCTGACCACCCGTCAACGAATGACTGGCGTCCTGTTCGTACCCGGCCTGGTCCGTCCGGGCAGTGGACTGGATCGTATTGGAGTTGAACGTGCTTGGGTGGGGGACCTTCTCGCCGGGCTTCAACGAGATGGGGTTGCCCGTGCCGCTCGAGGCGGGGATGGGGTTGACAGACACGTTCTCAAGCCCGGGAGTCACGGGGAAGGTCCCGGGCACGTTGGCTCTTTGTTCGAAGGGAGCATACTTGGCCAGCTCGGCGGTTGTCGACCCAGGGACCGTCGACGAAAAGGCAGCATCCCCGGCGATGTGCTTACTGGATTCTTTGGGCACACCACCTGCCAGGGCAGCGGTCGTGGAGTCGGGCGTCACTCCGGCCATGACTGGAGCACCGTTCCGGAGGATAGATTGGGATTCTTCGTGGATCTGATCGGGATAAAGGACGTTGTTGATATTGTTACTACCGTCGTCTTCCTCTGGGGCAGTCGTGTCGGTAGTCCAAGTGCCGTCGACAACAAACTAATTTCAGCAGAGATGGGCAAAAGAGTTAGTGAGATGATCTCCAAGAAAGGACGCTGACGTGACGACTTATAACGGCCGAGCCAGAGTGGGGAGACGGCAGGAAAGACCGAATGACGTCAGCGGAGGTCAGAGGAACATCCGCGTCATTGATTGCGGTGATTTCCCGATAAAGGGGGGGCGCAGAAGGATGCGAACAAAGACCAGACCAGCCATCATTACTTGATGGGGGGACAATCCTTTGGCGATGTCGTAAACATGCTTCCCCGCAAGACCATCGTGCCCTTACCTTGTAGTGCAGCTTCTCGTCCGTCGGGGACAAGTGAACCTCCTTCTCGAAAAAGTCCCCTTTCTTCTCCAGTTGGATGGTCTTCCCCCAGTCATCGAAGGTCCCCGTCACGTAGACCTCGTTTGCATCGTGGGGCCTAATTGCAACCCATGTCGCATCAGTCAGCGGTCAAGTTGAGCCCGGCGTTTGCTAGTCGGAAAGTAATTCGTCTGGTCTCGTCTCATCTCGTCCGATCCGGAATCGTTCGCAAGGAACGGAAGACGACGGATACAATGGCATTGACATCCGGACAGGACGGAGAGGAGAGCGATTGCTTTGATTGGAGTGGCGGGCATACAGCCAGGGATGTGAATCTGGTAGCCTGAACTTACCAGCGAAACGTGTAACTTCCCATCTCTATTTTGTCGGACAAGAGTGAGAAGAGCAGAAGTGGAACAGATGGGTCGAGGAGAACACGCGCAAAATGGGAGAGAGGGAAGCAAGCTTTTTTTTATTTTTAAATTTAAATTGTCTTCCCTGAATATCAGGCCGGAAGAAAGAGAGGCTGGGGAAAGTGCAGGTTGAACGAAGTGTTAGTGTTGATGGGAGCAAAGCGGGGGTGTTGGCGGTCTCTCTCCCTTCGTCTTCTCTTTCTTCTTCTTTGGACGGAGTGCCGGACACTGAAAACCGACCGAAGAAGCACCGCACAAGGAGGGGTAGATGCAAGTTTTAGGGATTCTCTTCCTCTTCCTCTTTTTCTTTCTTTTTCCTTTCACCGGAGAATATTCACCAGGACATTCTCAATGGCAGCATTCCGACCGAACAGCGTTATCGAATGAAACCCCGGCGGGCAAAGACGCTGAGACCGCCGGCAGGAATCTAGACGCTGCCAGCGAACCATCTTGTACAACTCATCAGGGGCTAGTCCGATGATGGATTGGCTCCGTGGATGGTCTATCACCGAGCGGTGATGCTTTTTCGTTTGTCAAGTCGTGACTGCCTCGTGCTGTACCTGCAGTGCAGTGCCAACACTAATCCAGAAGCAACTAGCACTACGCCGTGGCAAGATCCCCAACCACGGTCCGTACCTGTTGGTCAGAGCAGGACCGAGCTCTATGGAGGCTGGTTTATTTACTCCGTTATACGAAGTACTCAGTGTACACGATGGAGATTGGCCATAGCTGATAGCTATAGCTAGAGGGATCCTTCAGCTGGCAGCCTGAATCCACGGGCGGCAACGGCACGGACCCGGCCTCACAGGCAGCTAAACTCAAGGCGGCAACAGAAGCTGGTTGAAAACGGCGATGGCACAGACTCATCAACTCTATTCATGAAGAGGTCATTCCATGGTCGTGTCAGAGTCTATTCGCTGGAGTCACTAGAATCCCTACTACTGAGTCTACTACGTCAGTCGGCCACACTTCCAACACCATGGAGGCATCTGCATCATGACCTCAGCCATTTTTGCCACCGCTCTTCCCGTTGTCTGATGCAGTCCATTGCCCCTGGATTACGCAAAAAGAAAGGAAGAAAGAAGAATGAACCCCAAATTGATTGATGAATGGAACTATTATTCGCTGGTTTAATCTAGAAAGTCCTAGTGTCATTTTCGGTCTCATCCAGGGTGGCGCAACGTTCCGGGCCAGATGGTCTTCCGGAGTATTCCCTCCCCAACACCCCCTATTTGGATCCTCGCGACCTTCTAGAAAACACCTGGAAGACCGCTAGACAGATGGAAGCTTCCACACTTTTGTCCGTTCCCGACGCCTCGCCAGAGTCCACCCGGCCCCATTTCCATTAATCTGGTACGACTCACGAACGCCGATTTCCCTAGTCTTGCCATCATCTCCGAAGGTCGACTATTGACACCAGCTGGGTAGCTATTGAAGTAGTGTTGCTTAGCGGGGACGCCAGTGACGTCGATCCGTGCATCTCCCATAAGATGTTCGTAAGGGAGTACGCAGTACGCAGTACACAGTACAACTGGGTGGTGTGCTCACTGACTGTAATGTACTCCGTAGAATGTACGGCGCAGAGGAGCTGCAATGGGCGTTTGGTGGAAATCCAGCAGACCCAACTAGAAAGATAGTCATTCCATTCATTCCAATCCTTGGTCTCCAGAAGCTCTGGCCACCGTCACTCCCTGCTCCCCGCCTTTTCCCTTTTCTCGCCTGCTTCTGCTTCTGCTTCTACTTCTTTTCCTTTTCTTCCCCTCCTTCTTTTCTGCACAAATCTTCCCCCCTCCAGATCAAGCGAGTGGGCTTTCTTTCCTCTCTTTGTCTTTGATTTTCCTCTCTTTTCTCATCCTTCTTCTAGACTTCCAGTTTTTCTTTCTCCGTTTGTGACAGCCTCACTTTCCTCCCCCTTTTGCCTGTCTGACCTTTCGTCCAAGGAAGCTTTTCACGCGACCCAAAGGACGTCAGAGCTGGCGGTTTGGGAATTTGTAAGTTGCAACTTGTCCCGCCCTAGTTCTGTTCTGTTACCCCTCCAAAGCTTGGCCCCGGCTGAAGCTATTGCGCGTTCCCACTCTGCTCTGTTGCAACCCCCTCCATGAATTAATTAATTTGTAAAAAGGGGGGAAGGGTCAGAAAAAAAAGAAGGGCAATTTGAAAAGAAAAAGAACAGAAAAAGCAAAGAAACAAGACCCTTCCAATCCAATTCCCATGCGAACTTCCACTTGTTTTCCAAGCCAGCCCATCTCCACTCGTTAGCGGAGACTCTCTCCCACCCCCCAATAGACGCCGCCCGTCGGTTTCCCTACCCGCCCCTCTTCCTCCTTCTCCTCCCCTTCTTTCGCTTTTCTTGATCTGCAACTCGTCGCACTCAAATGACCGCTTCTTTCCTGCCTGCCTCGTGCTCCCTCCCTGTATTTCTTCCCTCGTTTCCCTCCTTAACCCGGTTAACAAATTATTTCCATTTCTACGTCGATCCCCGCTCTAACCCTCTCTCTCTCTCTCTCTCTCTCCCAGTCCACTCCCGCTCTATCCATCCAGCAGCTTCCCCTGCAACGCTCCAACATCCTAGCATCTTCCCCGCTTCTCCGTGGCCGGAGCGGTGTTCTCTCCGGCCCTACGACAAACAGCATGGCTGAAAGCTCGTTCCCCGCGACCAACACTCGTCTCCGCGTCGGCACCAAAGACGACATGTCGAGCGCCTTCCAAAAGATCTCGGAGGAGGATGAAAATGAGGTGACGTCACCAACCGATTCGACCTTTCGATCCGCAAACGCCAACCCCGCTTCCTCGTCTTCCGCCGACAACCTCTTCGGAGGCAGCGTATTCGGTGAAGCCACCGGTAGCGGTGGAGGTGGTGTACCCGCCGGCGGAATCCGGTTCACCAGAAGTCCCTTTGGGGGCCCCGCTGGGGACGGAGATGAGGAACAGGACTACAACGATCTCCCTGAGGGAGACCGACCGACCGGGGGGCCGAACCAGGGATTCCCGAACAACTACGCGCTGGGCCGTCGCACGTCGGTGTCTGCCGAGTCTTTGAACCCGACATCTGCCGGCTCCGACAGTTGGCAGCCTCCGTATCACCCCAAATCCGAGGAGCAGCTGTCTCGCCTGAAGGTTGCCGTCAGCAACAACTTCCTCTTTTCGCATCTGGATGACGATCAATTTAAGACGGTGCTGGACGCCCTGGTGGAAAAGCCGATCCCCGCCAAGGATATCAAGGTGATCTCGCAGGGCGATGCAGGTGACTACTTCTACATCGTCGAGAACGGCCACTTCGATGTCCACATCCATCCGTCGGGCTCGGTTCAACCGGGCGCGGACGGTATGGGTAGTAAAGTTGGCTCCATCGGGCCCGGGGGCTCGTTTGGAGAGTTGGCGCTCATGTACAATGCTCCTCGCGCGGCGACGATCGTGTCTATTGATGCCAAGAGCACCTTGTGGGCTCTCGATCGCATTACGTTCCGGCGAATTCTGATGGACTCGGCTTTCCAGCGCCGTCGCATGTACGAGGCCTTCCTCGAGGAGGTCCCGCTGCTATCGAGCCTGAAGCCCTATGAACGGGCGAAGATTGCCGACGCTTTAGATGCGATCAAGTACCCCAGCGGCTCAACCATCATCACGGAGGGCGACCCCGGTGACGCATTCTATCTTCTTGAGTCCGGCGAAGCGGATGCTTTCAAGGCTGGCATTGAGGGACCGGTCAAGTCGTACCGCCGAGGCGACTATTTCGGAGAGCTGGCTTTGCTTGATGACAAGCCTCGCGCTGCCAGTATCATTGCTAATACGGAGGTCAAGGTGGCCAAATTAGGGCGCGACGGATTCAAACGTCTACTTGGTCCCGTGGAGCAGATCATGAGAAGAACCGATTACGATTCGAGGCCCACATCCTCGGCCGCGTGACATTATTGAGCTGGGCGAAAAAGAACCAAGAAGAAAATCAATTAAAAAAATATCATTATGCTACGAGCAGACGGTGTGTATGTTTGTTATTTGCCGATATCTATTCCTCGGTGATTTTGCACTTTCATCTATGTTTCCTGTTTGTAATTTTCTATGCTACTTGGAGCCCAGAGGTATTGGTGAAGGAGCATGTGGTTTTTTCTGTTTCCTTTCGTTTTCTTTTCTATTTCCCGTCTAAGATATGAAGAATTTCTTGTCTGGTAAGAGTCTCGATGCCTGGCCAGACGTATCCTACGACTTGTCTCGCGGACATGGTTTTTGTTGTTGTCACTTTCAATTCGCCCTGTTAACGATTGATTACGCATGGTTGTCCACTGACCATCAGTCGCTACAGTCAGGTCATCGCCTTATCGCCTAACTCCCAACCTACCAATTTACTTTTGATCTGATATTGGGCTCGGTATATAACTAGTCATGAAAGTCGTTTTTGTTCTTTTCCTTGTTTATTTGTATGTATGTACAACGCTACCCGAACTGCTTAGGAACCAGCTTCTATCCTCCTGTGCCCTAGGATATGCTGTCATCAATACAACCAGGGGATGTTCATTGCATGCATAGTCCTATCTCGTAGATGTCCAGACTCTAGACGCCTTGGCTTTGTTTTTTTTTTTTTTTTTTTTGTAGCTTGTAAGCATTCATCACCGCTCCACCACCAGGTCACTTCGCAGCACCCACTTCTCCCCCGCCAGCACCTCCTTCCCTTCGTGCAGCATGCAAGCGTCCCCGTGGCGATGGAGCAACGCCATGCCGGTCTGGGGCGCCACAGACACGGGACTCGGGTTGCGATTCTCCTTCGTAGCTTCGGGGTAGAAGACGGTTTCGCCCCCGGTACAAGTGGTCAGGTAGATCAGGAGCGTCCAGGTCGTGCGGGCCGGTTGAGCCGGGCATGAGGGCGACGAGAATGTGACGTTGTTGAAGTCGTCGTCTGGTGATGTCAGCCTTGAACCGTGATACAACTTGGATATTACAATCTCCCCGGAAAGAGATGGGGATCGAGGAGGGGGGGGGGGGGGGGGGGGGGGGTTAAAAAAAAAAAACAAGGCCCCCCCAAAAAATGGCACTTTGAAAACCCCAATAGGCGGATATTGGAAAAAAAGCCCAAGGGG
>JANFQY010000434.1:0-17917 GCA_025592935.1 Aspergillus ostianus | reverse complement strand
AGGCGCGCGCCTTAACCACTCGGCCAAACTGTCAAGGTTGATAAAGCACAGAAATTGCTTGTATCTTAGTCATTTGTCTAAGAGTACTCAATAAAATATACAGGCATATTTTGTAGGAATTTGAGGTGCCAGGGGATTGATTGATTGATGAGCTTGCTGAGCAACTAGCTAAGGGGTCAAGATAGGCCCTTTTATTCTCGATATCACATGGTCTTCATGGCCGATTTCATGGAACCTTCCGCTTCAGACTTGCCTTTGGCGAGGGTTTGGCGGATTGGATTGCTCGAAATACCCTGAATGCTTACATGTTTCTCTTGCTTCGTCAGGTTCTCACTTCACAGCACTCAACTCCTCCCAAGCCTCCTCCAACCACGCACCCACCAATCCTATTCTATGATACACCCCTAATCTGACCCTCCAGCCGACCACTACTGGCTATACTATGCCGTTCTATTCCAGTCCTTCTGATAACCCAAACAATGGATGTCGCAGCTGTGGCTCTACAGAGCATCACATTAAAAACTGCCCAGCCTTACCATGCAGGTATTGCCGCAGCGACACGCATGTAATCAGAGACTGTCCAAAGACCAAGCAACGCAGATGCCGAGGGGTAAAAGACGTTAACCCAGACACCTACTCCATCGCGGAAAACAGAGCGCACCATCACGCCCAAACAAAAGCTTATCGCGACTTCAACCACCAGATCCGCCCAAATCATGGAAGAAGCAGATACTAAGGTGAGATACTGTACCAGAGAGCTGAGATCCAGACATATCTCCCCTCCCCCAAGACCCGCGCTTATCTCAGACATGGTTACTGCTAGGCTCTTGTCTATAAACAGCCTGAGATTGTCTTTCCGGATCTAGAAGGGGTCTTCCTTTCTATCATGCAATATCTCCAGAGCGACAAGCCCGCCTGCGGCAGCTTCTTGGACCTGGCCCCCTATCGTGATGTTATTGGTCTTTTTGCAAGCCCCGAGGTGCTTTCTCGTCTACTGCTTGACGCTGTTGATCCAACAATTCGAGCGCTGCAGAATCTAACAATTACCAGAGCCCGGTGAGTACGGTGGCACTCCTTCTCGTGACAAGGGCATGAGGCTGATGCTAAGCGATAAAAGTCTGGATGAGGCCCGAGCGACACAAATTGAGGGCTCACAGTCCTGGGGTCAGAATAGCGGCTACTTGGATTATGTTACAGATTGCCGTACACCCGATTACTGGCGGTCATATGTTGGACAGTCCCACAACACACCCGAGCGAATAACACAGCACATTCGAGAGATCCGGTCCGGAGCATCACACACATTACATTACTTCGTTATCAAGAGCGGGGGAGGCCACCGTGTGGCCAACTTTATGAAGCTATGGACACTGGTACTCCCCGAGAACTTTGATCCGATCATTGAAGACGTCCTCACCAATCTACTAGAGATGGCAATGGCGCGGTCGTTCTAATCTCTCCCAGCCGATGAGCTAGATAGAGTGTTTGGTCACCCGAAGGATGGCTCCGGCTTCTCCTTCATCGGCCTCAATATTATATCGCCCCTGCTACAAGGCACATCGTTATCTCCATCGGCAAGGCATCAGTTTTCCTTACAGCTGAAGCTCTCAGAAGACCCGGATATTCGGGAGTATGTAGAGCATCGCCTTGAGGAGCAGAGAGAGAAGCATACCGCCCGCTTTCCCCTTTTCACAAAACTTAACAGAGAAGAGTGTCAGAAAGCGCTCCGGGCAGCTTCTGACGCCAAGCCTGAACTACGGCCATACCTAGAATGTTTCCAATCTAGTGACCAGCAGGAATCACTCGAAGCTTTTCAGACTGAAAGCGACGATTTCGCTTGGCTGACAAATCAGATAGAGAGCGCCGAATTCATGCCCAGCAGCGATGATTCCACCAGGCACTTTCTTCCTGTTGGGTGCAGGAATTCCCATTTAGGGATGATACTGGGTGAAGGTGCCTGGGGTTCTAGTGCCAGTGGTGATGGCTTGATACCCAAAGAACTCCGCCAGTATGGCTTTAATCAATCGAAAGTTCTCCTCTGGACAGTCGGATTTCGTCGCCTTGCCGGTATCAGCCCGGGTGTCCAGGTGAGGTTGGAAAGTGATCCTGCCGAGCTTTTCCGCCGGCTCAATTTCGAGCTTATATCACGCTCCAGAGTACAAGTCGTCATTGTATGTGACAAACGAGCCGAAAGGATCATGTTCAAGGACAATCCATATATCAAACCGGTCACGCTGCAGCTCCAAAACCGAAAGGTTGAGGCGTGGGTTGAGACACGCAAGCAAAAGCGAGGCTGTACTTACCTTGCAAGCCCAGCACCCGTAGTAATGCTATGGAGCAGCAGTTGGGCACAGGTAGCCAAGTTCTCCGCAATTCTTAGATTCTCAGTGATTATAGCCGGTATCCAAGGCATACGGACGGGAGCTTGCGCCTCTCAGCTTGTTACTCTCCAGATAATCCGTCAATATGATTGGGAAAGGCTAGGCAATGTGAAAATGACACCTCGTACGCTTGATCCAAGCATAAGATCATGGCTTGACGTCAAGGGGTTTAATGATAATGACATTGAACGCTTGGGCTCATGTGCCAAATCTCTGACGGCTGCGTTACTGATGCTGCTCAAGTGCCAGGCTCAATCTAAACACGGCAAAAACGAGGGACTGAAAGTTTCTAATTCTCAAAAGCGCAGTCACAATAAGATGGATGTGGAGCATTTGGATAATGTTCGTGAGCTGTGGGCAGAAGTGTGCTCCCGGAATCCGATTGCTGGAAGCTCACATCATATTTCTTCGATGAGTGTGTCTGCACGGACAACACCAGTTGAGCTAGATCTTGTGGATGGAGAGACAATCAATGTCCAGCAAGAACTAGAGAAAGATCGTATCGAGAGTGCAGCTATCACAGTTAGCGGTAAGATTGTGGAGATGCATACATCTGCAAACATCGACTTTGCGTATAGATCGCGCAAGGAAGCTAGGTCAATGTCAATGAAGAGACCTTCTGAGAATCTACGAACACAGATGGAGCTACTTCAAGGAGTCCACAAAGCCGGCGTTCACTTCCACTCGCGAAATAGACTCAGAACGTACGCGACCCCATGGCTCCCACTTTACATTATGTACAGGGATTTTCAGAAAAGATTCCCAGATGTATCGGCTGTGAAAAAGGCCATAATCAAAGCTGAAATCAAAGACGACGGGGAAAAGCACCCCCAGAAATGGGCGTGTGATGCCCTTGAAAGGGATCCTGCGGGCCGACTTGCCTTCTGGGTACTCTTAGTTGCAGATGAACAACAATTGGGGCTCTATGTTACTTGTGAAGGTGATCGGGCCGCTAAGAGGGCTAATACATTTGTTGATTGGATGGCAGGGGTCTCTGTTGAGGAAATCGTGAGGAGACCTCGACGATCTGTTACTTTCCAAATTAACTCTCCTATGCTGTACACTGACGATCAGGGGGATGTCATACCGCAAGCGAGGAAGAAGAGTAGACAAGAGCCCTCTGAATGATCAAGCAATTCAGCTAGACATCACTTGGAGCCAGGTTATACAACCAAGTCATCCATCTCTTTATGTCCTCTTTCTCGGCAATTGCTGTACTTTATCGTGATAACTTCGCAGGCAATCTCACCAACGTAACCTTTCCCTACGCCTATACTGAACTTTTACCTCGTATTTCTACAGCTTGGGTACTAGGTAACTATTATGAGCACGCTTGACAACCAAACTGAACGTAAATATGAACCCACAATGTTTTCAGCTGCTTGGACGCATTCGGTCACAGTATGATCTCTTACTCAACTACTATTAACATATCCTCTCATTCTCCCCTCATGCGGATCCCCGGGCGACTATAGTAGTGTACATATACAACTATAGAAGAGAAGAGTATTCTATTTGACTATACGGTATTTTTTTTTCTCGAACTATTGGCGAACAATCCATATCTCTCTGACAACAAATGAGATCATCACGAGAGCCTAAGACCTTAGAGAAGGAAGGTTCGTTGGTTCAATACTGAATAGAATATTAGAAATGTATGTACGGTACACCCAGACACCAATCCCCAAGTTATACTATATATACAGAACGTAACATAACTGAGCCAAGCATATATCTAGCGAGCATCCGGATAATCTAGAATGCCCGGGCAATGACCGGAGCTGATGAAGGAGTGGCATCGGGAATCGGCGTGGGGTTGTAGATGGCTGGGGTAGACGTAGGGATCACTGGGAGAGACGGCGTCGTCCTCGTTTTAGGGCGACGGGTCTTCTTCGAAGTGGTGCTGGTGCTGCTGGTGTCGTCCTTGGTCGAAGTGGAGGACGTGGTGGTGCTCTCATCCTTCTTAGTGGTACTGTTGCTGTCTTTGGTAGAGGTGGGAGCAGCCTCCGTGGTCTTCTTGCAATCCTTGTCTGTGATAGAGTGGACGAGTCAGTTAGAATTCTCGACATATCGATGGTTTTCGAGGCAGGACTTGCCGTCACGCTTGCACTTGTCATCGTCCTTCTTATCATCATCCTTCTTATCATCATCCTTCTTGTCATCGTCCTTCTTGGGATTGCTGCGTCTCTCCTTGCAAAGGCTTTTCTTCTTCTGGAAGCACCCCTTGCTGGTTCCCATGTCATCCGTGGCATCGTTCAATTTGCCGAAAATCGAACCCATCAGGTCGAAGTTCCAGTCAGGGACGTCACAGGCCTCACCGATCCAGTTATCGAAGAAAGAGGCCGCGTCCAGCGAATTATCGACGAAGGTTTTGGCGCCCTCGACGGCCCTTCTGACACCATTGATCGCTTGTCCGCCAGGCACAGCATTGATACCGATCTCGGCAATTGTCTCGAGACTTGACAAGAAGACAGCGCAGATAATGTTGTCCAAGCGCGAAAGGCCCTCCAGCACCGGCTCGATAAGAGGTAGATAGTCCTGGGGGTTTCCGCAGAGACAGTCGCCCGGGAAGTATTTGTTACCGTCGTCGTCGTGGCCGAAAAGTGTTGGGTCTACGTCGTCCCAGTTCGTCACAGGCGTGCGGCACTGTGATTGATCAGTCAGTCCCATCAAGTTGGTTAGAACGGTGTCCTTCGACTCGTTAGGATAGAGGGGCTGAAGCGGGACTTACACCCATCCCCTCGTTGTCCTCATGCTCGGGGCACCATGTCTTGCACGGTTGAACAGACTTGTCAAGGGGTCCACCGTCGACATAAACGTAACACCATCCCTTGGTTGCAAAATTCGCCAGCACCTCCTTATCGGAGTTCTGACCGTTGACGGCCGGGAGGAGGCCTCCCAAAAGCAGAAGAGGCAATATGGAAAGCATCGTAGTCTATATGCTGTGAAGAGATGAAACAGAAGACTTGTGAGACTACCTTAGTAACTTCAGGATCGGTTACTAGGTCGATTATCTGTGTGTATTGGAGATTTTGATTTTCATAGAGAATATGAGGATCCAGACTCCCTTATAAAGCCTGTTTACCTTTCACGCTATGGATCACAACTCTGACTGCGGCCCTGTGGGTATTCCTCTGGAATGATTGACTTCTGGAAAGGCCCCCAAAGTCAGCAGCTAAAGACCTTGGCTGTCCATCTCCTGACGGTCGGGAAGGCACACAGACATCTAGATTCATTTGAGCCCCCACCGAAGGATATCGGTCCGCCAATATAGAATAGATTCCCAGCTGGATACCGATTCCGACTGGAGATTGAGACTTGGCACAGGATGAAACATCCAGTAAATATGGAGACGACATCGTCTACGATGCTTAGTAGTTTCAGCCTTGCCAAAATCAAGAGAAAAAGATGGATTTAATAAAGGAGAAAGAGAAAGCAAAAGACCAGTACAACGTACGGTGTACAGGCGACAATTTCCTCAAATCCAATCCAGCGACTGACCCTGCCGATCAGTATCGACTTTCAGGTTAGGCTTCAGTTTAGGCCCCTTGACAACTCGTGTATGCGGGTCGTGGGAGGTTTTAGTGATCAGCCTTCTCAGCCTCCGTTCCTTGCAGCCGGCGCGATATCATGTTTCTGCCCTTGAGATTTCTTGGTCGTTGTCTTGGATACTACCATTTCTTTGCTGCAGTAAGAATGGAAATCTAGTCTCACCTAAGATTTATTCCCTGCTCATTTTGACCTGACCTGGTGTGGTGGTCGATTAGATTATTCCTTTCAAACGACCCTATTTATTCATCCCCACAATTTGGCCCCTTTGGAGCGCTGCACCGGATCTAGTCCGAGTTATTAATACGCCTCGAGCTGAACTGTGCAATTGATTGCCTTATTGCAGTTGACCCGTGGCTGAGTTGACATGATCTACCGATTTTTCGAGCCCCTGAATCAGTTTTCCTTGATTTATGCGTAGCGTGGTCTGCACGATGAATCTTTAGGATTTCTTCAACTTCATCCTACGTTGCCAGTTCTTCCAGGGGCTCCAACTTAGAAGATTGATCTTTCAGCCTGCATTCCTCTGTGTTGTTTTGTCTCTTTTTCGAAATGAATTTATGCAGCTCGGTATTACTCTCCTTTCTTAGAGATTCAAAGGTCCAAGGACTCTTCTTCGGTAGCTGATACTACACTAGGCCCCCCCCCTAGGCTCGTTCGACAGTGCACGACAGTACCGATACTGCATAGTCGGCCTCACGCATACCCGTTCCTGTCCGACGATGCGCGAAACCGCGGACAGCAGATGCAGTAGGCCGATCGCAAAGGGCCTGCAGTAGCTCGCCATTCTGTGTCGGCTATCACGATCCCTGTCGGTTCGTTTCCAAACTGCAAGTTCCATGAGACATGTCCGAATACTCTTGACGAGGGACATGTTGATCTTGAACTACCGACATGCGTGGCAGTTATTGTCGAACGTTACAATATAGATACTAAATAGACTTCGCAGGACGCCGTAGCAAGAGGGTCGCCTGACCTGCCTTAAAGCTTAGGCAGTCCCGAACGTGTATATTTAGCCGACCTCTATTACCTCTATCCGTCCTTACTACTACTGTTTCCCCGTTCTTCAACAATCAAGAAGAAAGAAAGAAAAAATAATAACGGAAAAAAGAGAGAGAGATACAAAGAAACAGGGGGATAATTCACGGCAGTCAGATGCAATTTATTTCGCAGCAGAATAGATTACCTGCATCTAACCTCGGAGCAAATTTAATCTAATATCGCTCGCTAAAGCCGGCCTGGCGAATTACCCGAACAACTAACTACACAGTAATGGTTAGGTCACAGAGGCCTTTTCGTCATGGAACCTGCCCCGGCGCATTGGCCAATCAGTCGGGCTTCCCCGGGCCTTCTTTAGACAGTCTGTTAGGCACTAAGGCCACTAAGGACTAGCCTCGTGGTCCCCCGGCCAAGGGCCAAACCGGCCACTTTCCCCCGCTTCTTGTTCATGGAGTAGACAGTCACAGATGGTTCGTCCCCATCAACTAGCGAGCCACTTCTCCGTCTGGCGTGACAAACTTTGCTCTTCCCGCCTGCTTTGCTGCCTCCCGCTGCGCCTCCTATTCCTCCTTGCATCCTGTCGAATGCTTGAAATGTCGGAAGGATGTCGACGATACTAATACTCTAATCATCATGATGACCGTGCTACACATCCGATCGTGATAGACTTCTCGAGCTCTGGCTGGGATTTTCCCTTTCTGTCCCCTTTTCCTTTCCTCATGCGATTCTCGCTGCCATGCCAACTTCCTCTGTCCAACATCCCCAGAATCGATCGTCCATGAGACGCCATGTCGCCGGAGAGGAGCGATGCGGGCTTAGGTATGATTACAAACTAGATCCCTGTGTTCTGTTCTACTGGGGGAAAGCGCGGTAAAAAGGCAAAGCTCTGGGGGCGTCGAAATTAACCGCGACATACATATAGAAGTTGCAAGCCGCCATGAAGCCAATGAGACACATCCTGAGGGCCCTACCGACAATGACCGTGACGCACAGCCTAATTCGGTCTCCACCGGTCAAACGAAGTGCTCAATCTGTCAGAGTACCTTCAGGCGGCCCGAGCACCTGAAGCGACACTTTCGTAGTCACACCAAAGAGAAGCCTTTCGAATGCGCGCAATGCGGCCGGCACTTTTCGCGAACGTATGACTCCCTTCTGAATCGTCAATTGACCCGTTGACCTGACAGTTATTCGAATGTCCCAGTGACACTCTTCACCGCCATGAGTTGAGCCACCATACCTTGGGAACCGACGGTGGAAAGGACCGCACGCATCGGATCACAGTCAAGACCTTTCGAGCATGTTTCAAATGTGCGGTAGCAAGAGTTCGTTGTAGCGGGGGCTCCCCGTGTGTGCGTTGCGAAAACCGATCTCTCGAATGTCAGTATCCAACGGAGAGGCGGTCTAAGGTAAAGGCGCGGAAGGATGCGCCCGCCGATGGGGTCCTGGACAAGGACAGCCGTTCATCAATACATGCTTTCAACGCTGCACCTTCGAGGATGGAAGAAGATGTTTCTCACAGCCAGACTGGACCGAGCTCTTCACATCGACCTCCCGAGTACCAGGTCGGTCAGTTTCAACTGCAACTTCCAAATATAAATGGCCCCAGCCCGTCCTCCAGTGTACCGGCCGAGCGCAACTCGTATGCCTTTTCCAGAATACAGCAAAACGACATCCAAAATACCCGGAGACCTTCTCATGCCGAAAGCCTGAGCCTGGCGAGTGAATCAGCAGACGGCCGCCGTTTTTCCTTACAGCCGTACCCCGCGCTCGAGGTCCAGCGCGCATACCCACAGTTACCCATATCAGAAGACCGAAGTACACTTTCGGATGGTCATAGGCTACCACCCAGCTCTCACATGGGCAGTTTTCCGTCGGGAGTGACAAGCTCCACACCCCATGTGGATATCACGACAGCAGGTACCAGTTCGCAGGTACCGCTGGGCTTCGCGCCCTCTTTCCTGGACCAGTCAATGTTTTCTACAATTAATTGGCTACCAAGTGATTTGCTGCAAGATACTCCCGATGAAAGGCCCGCTGCGTCATCGCATTCGTTGCAATCGGCGGGCCTCGATAACCCTTGGGGTCGAACGCCATGGCTACCTCCCGGCACCAACGTGAATAATAGCTCAGCCCTGCCTGAGAATGTCTCCCAATCACCGATGAGAAATGTACCCCTAAAACCAGTCATGGCAAACAGTGAAACCTTTAGACAGGATACCGGTCATTCGTCATCACTATCAACATCTATATCATCAACACCATCAAACTTGGAATCCAGTGCCACCAAGCGCTCGGCAGATCGCCACATAGATGATGATAGCGCCAGGCTGTCAAAGTACAGGCGGAGACAGGATTCCTGGGATGTACATCATGCGGAGCTTGCCGACATCATAACTCGATCACAGCAGACTGGAGATGCACTGGGGTTTTCTTTCCCTGTGCTCGAAGAAACGGATATCTTCTCTGCCGTCGAACCTACTATTTCTGACTATCTGATCGAACCCTCCACATACGATAACATTCGTGGGTGTTTTACAGAACTGTGTTGCTCAGAGAATATTCTGTACCAAAAATTTGAGTCTGAGCGATTTCCTGCCTCGAATGAGCTCTCCATCTTCATTCAACAATACTTTGATTCTTTCCATCCAGTGTATCCTATCCTTCACGCCCCTACTTTCGATCCAAACAAATGCCATTGGCTACTGACCCTAGCAGTGTCAGCAATAGGATGCCATCTTGCGGATTCCGCTGGAAAAGAGGCGTCCAGTGCAGCATTTCATGAATTTCTCCGGCGAGCAATCACCGTGGAGGTAGGATTCTCGCAATGCTATATGCGGTAATCACTTGATAGCTAACGTTTCACATGGTAGAAGGAGAAAAGCTGCGCCAACCAGACTCCCTTTTGGCTTATTCAAGCATCAACACTCAACCATATTGGATTGCTCCACGGCAGTAATGAACGTGCCAGACGAAACGCACTTAGTAACTTTGGGAGTTTAGTTGATCTCGCAACTAAGGAGGAGTTATTGAGTTCCTCGACCCAGTCGGAACTCTTCTCAATGGGGGACCCCGTGGAGCAGCAATGGGCTATTTGGGTTGAGGATGAGTTGAAAAGACGGACAGGCTACTCTATCTGGGTAGGAGTGATCCATGATACCCGCCAAACCACCGCGAGGTCCTAACATACCACAGCTTTTGGACTGTACACTCACGTACCATTTTGACGCCCGTCCATCACTCTCTTTGGACGATGGCCTAGCTCCCCTTCCCTCACATGAAAGCCTTTGGCAAGCGAAATCGGCCGGAATCTGGAAACAGATGTATGATAAGGCTTTGGGTATGTACATTGCCCTGGTGCCACAATGTTTATCTAATTGTTTGTTCGTCCAGGTCGAGGAAGCTTTTCCCTCTACGATGCCGTCCTAATAATGTACATTGAAAAGAGACTGGTCCCTAGTATGGGAGAGTTCAGTCACATTCTCCTGATCCACGCACTCTATCATCGAATGTGGGAGGTTGGCGACTACTTCCGTCGCCCCTTGTCGTTCTGGAACCCGACCGCAAAGAAACAATCGCGAGAAGCGGCAATTCCAACGGGATCTGTGTGGCTCCCGGGCATCCCTTCGTATTCAAAGTGGCGGAATAGTGCCTGCGACTGCCTAGACATCCTTCATTGGACGGCAAACAGTATTACCGCCAAGGCAGGAGGATTTGAGCATCCGACCTTTCTGCACCTTCATGAAGCCCGGATTGTGCTCCTCGCTCCCTTTCATGAAATACGATCCTTGGCCACCTCCCTAGCGACGGGGAAGGTTCACTGGAATGGGAGGCAACAAGCCATTGAGTGGCATTACATACAGCGGTGGATCAAGCACGACCAATACAAAGCGCGCCTTGCGGTTATCCATGCGGGTACATCTCTGTGGCATATCCAACGATATTCGACTAATGCGTTCCACGAGCCTGTTGCCGCCTTCCTTGCGATCCTCACTCTCTGGGCCTACGGACTTTGTCATCCCCAGGTGTGGCCTGAAGCAGGTGGCTCTTATGCCGGGTCGATGCGCAGACCGTCTAACGAGCCGAGTTCCGTTCAACTGGACCGCCCTTGCGACGACGAATTGGTCCAAATGTTCGTTCGTGAGGGTCAGGTCATGAGAGGAAATATTACTGGCGTGGGAGACATTTGTAGTCCTGATGGACCGAAGAGGATCTTGCGGGCCGGGTGCGCGATCCTTGCGGGTATCAATTCGTGGGGAATATCAAAGCAATTCATGGTGACATTCGTCAAACTCGCCGAGGCGATGTCACAGCAGGCCAGCGTGGTAAATTAGTGAATAGACGTAATGTTTATACCGATCTTTTGTCGTTCATATATACTTCATAAGCATTTTGGGCCACGCTTGATATTGTTCAGCAAGAGCACACATAGAGCAAGCATGCGCCCAGAGTAGCACACATCTGAAGCAAGCGCACGTACCATAGTAGCAAACATATGTATAGAGTAAGCGCAAGCACAAGCACAAAGAAAGCGGAGCAACCCGAGAGTGATTAGACCACAACGACCTGCAGAGCAAACTGTTTTTCCTTCACTGACTCTTCATCACGGAGTACACCGTCTATCTAATGGACCCCCAAGGCGCCATTCCCAAAAGGGCGGGGTGATGTCACATGGCCGGCCGCTATCTTATCGGTGCCTGCTGCAGCCTAGTGTTGCGCATCTTGAAGCCACCGAGTACAAATATCGCATATCGCCCATCGAGTCTCGTTCTGGGTCTCTCACTGATATGATCGACCCGCTTTTTAATACTCGATTGTCTGTTGTCCATGAGTGACCTTCAGTATAAATGGATTCGGACGAAGTGATGATGGAGCGCGATGACACCTCCAAACATGAGCCCGACGTAGATGAAAAGTGAATCCTTCAGCTGTGTTATTGCCAGTACTCTCCTGATGAACAACTGACTGACCATGCGCGCATTTCATTTATATTATAGATTTCCCAACCGACCGCGAAACCATGCCTCCACGCTCCCCTTCCACGAGCTCTTCCAATCCCTTTTCAACCCTCTAAGTGAGATCAAAAAGAAACCCACCGGGGCCGCGGGCCCGCGTCGAAAAGCCGGCCCTCATGGCCAGTCCGCGGCGAACCTCAGCCCCCTGGAACGACGACGCGATGTCATCGAGCGGTTTATCTCGCGGTGGCGCAAGGATGTCGGCGATGACATATACCCGGCGTTCCGGCTGATACTTCCGGACAAGGACCGCGATCGAGCCATGTACGGGATCAAGGAGAAGGCGATCGGCAAGATGCTGGTGAAGATCATGAAGATCGACAAGAACTCCGAGGACGGGTTTAATCTCTTGAATTGGAAGCTGCCGGGACAGGCGACCGCGTCGAGCATGGCGGGCGATTTCGCCGGGCGGTGCTACGATGTGATATCCAAGCGGCCGATGCGGACGGAGGTCGGGAACATGATGATCGAGGAGGTGAACGAACGGCTGGACCAGCTGTCCACAGCGGCCAAGGAGGAGGATCAGCAGCCGATCCTGGCGCAGTTTTATCACCGCATGAACCCCGAAGAGCTCATGTGGTTGATCCGTATCATTCTCCGGCAGATGAAGGTCGGCGCGACGGAGCGGACCCTGTTCAATGTCTGGCACCCGGATGCGGAGAACCTGTACAGTATCTCCAGCAGTCTTCGGCGCGTGTGTTGGGAACTGCATGATCCCAATCTACGACTGGACGCTGAAGATAGGGGCATTGCGTTGATGCAGTGCTACCAGCCACAATTGGCTCAATTCCAGATGCATTCCCTGGATAGGATGATCAGTCGAATGAAGCCGACCGAGGAAGACCCGGTATTCTGGATCGAGGAAAAGCTTGATGGGGAGCGCATGCAGTTGCACATGGACTCTGACGGTTCAGTCCCGGGAGGAAGGAAATTTGGTTTCTGGTCAAGAAAGGCAAAGGATTACACATATCTATATGGCAATGGTATACACGACGAGAACGGGGCCTTGACAAGACACCTGGCCGATGCATTTGCCGACGGTGTCAATAGTGTGATATTGGACGGCGAGATGATCACCTGGGATCCCGAGCAAGATGCACCGGCGCCGTTTGGCACCCTCAAGACAGCCGCGTTGGCGGAGCAAAGGAACCCATTCTCGAACGGGCCCCGGCCACTGTTCCGCATCTTCGATATTCTATATCTCAATGGACGGGACATAACGCGGTATACACTTCGTGACCGTCGTAATGCGTTACAGAAGTGTATCAAGCCTGTCCATCGCAGATTTGAGATCCACCCCTACGAGGAAGCGACCGGCAAAGCCGAAATTGAAACAGCACTTAGGAAGGTAATCGCGGAGGCTTCTGAGGGCCTGGTGCTCAAGAACCCCCGATCACCTTATCGTCTGAATGAAAGGCACGACGACTGGATGAAAGTCAAACCGGAGTACATGACCGAGTTTGGAGAGTCACTGGATCTTGTCGTCATCGGGGGCTACTACGGAAGTGGTCATAGGGGTGGTGCTCTCGCGAGCTTCCTGTGTGGATTACGAGCCGACGGCGCCAGTTCATCCCAAGGTGCGAGTCCGACGAAGTGCTACTCGTTCTGTAAAGTTGGCGGGGGGTTAAACGCCACCGATTATGCCAACATCCGGCACCATACGGACGGCAAATGGACCGACTGGAATCCTAAAAAGCCGCCGACGACGTACATCGAGTTAGCAGGTGGCGATGCTCAATATGAGCGTCCTGACATGTGGATCAAACCGGAAGACTCGGTTGTCCTGTGTGTGAAAGCGGCCTCGGTCTCCATCAGTGATCAATTCCGAATCGGGCTGACGCTGCGTTTTCCTCGGTTCAAAAAGTTGCGGATGGACAAGGACTGGAAGAGTGCCCTTTCAGTCCAAGAGTTTCTGGATCTCAAATCCAACGTCGAACAGGAACACCAGGAGAAAGTGTTTGACGTTGACAATTCACGCCGGAAGCGAACCAAGAAAGCTACCAAAAAGCCGATTGCCATTGCCGGGTATGATGAGAAGGAGGCAGGAGCCAAGTATGTTGTGCCATCTGGAGAGGTCTTCAAGGGACTCAATTTTTGTATGTTGCGTGTCCATCTGCTTTTTGGGGGGCTTTCCGCTAACAGGGACTAGACATTCTGACGGATTCAAATACCCGGGACAAGAAGACCAAATCGGAGTTGGAGCAGCTGGTCAAGGCCAACGGGGCCAGTTTCTTTCAGAAAGACAGCGCCGCTCCAAACACTATATGCGTCGCAGATAGAAGTAAGAAGAATGTAACGCCCCAGAGCGCAGCAGCAGACTGACACTTGAGCAGGAACAGTCAAGGTAGCTGCCGTGCTGAAAAAGAATACCAACACCGTCCGCCCATCCTGGATCTTGGATTGCATTCACCAAAGTGTGGTTGATGCAGGACTTCCGGGGTTTCTCCTTCCGCTGGAGCCGCGGTTTGTGTCTTCTCCCCATCCATAACGTACTGCCTGCTAAATCATATCTAGACACATGTTCCACGCCACTCCTGAGAAGCAGGAAGAAATTGCTGGCAACGTTGATCGATTCAACGATAGCTATGCCCGCGATGTAAATCGCGAAGAACTTAGCGAAGTAAATACCGCACCCCCCGAGTCGACATGTCCAAGAGCTCACAAGACAATTAGATACTGGAGCAAATGACCAAAAACCACGCATTCGACCTCCCCACAGACACCAAAGCCGTGAAGAAGCTCCACGAAAACATCCAAAAAAGTGTGGACTCCGGATGGGAGATGCCATGCGGATGGCTGTTCAAAAGCCTGACCTTCCACTTTCACTCGACCGAGCAAGATAACGAGAGTCATCCGTATCGCCTTCAGCTGGCAAAAAATACAGCCAGGTTTGCAGGAGCAAGCGTAGCAGACTCCACCGACGATCGGACCATCACACACATCATTGTGGATTCAGATGCCCCGGCCTCAGAAATCCGTCTGATTCGAGAATCACTGGCGACGACGCACCGCACGAAACTGCCTCACGTCGTCACGGTCAAGTGGGTCGAAGAAAGCTGGAAGCAACACACCCTCCTGGATGAAGAAAGTAAGTCATTTGCTTCTGGAAGTATACACACCGGCGACGATCTTTCTAATCCCATGAAATGATTGCAGGGTTTCCTCCTAGTATGACCTCCTCATCCTCCTCTGCCTAGGACCAGCGGGGGAAAGAAAACAAAAAGAAGAAATCAGGAATATCCACGCCAAACCCCGATCAATCAATCACTACCACCCACCCACCACCCGCTCGTCTCTGCTCCGATAGTCAGCGAGATCACTACCTACTCCGGATAGTAAGGTACTGTAGTATAGTATAGTTTAGTTAATCTTGCCCATACAATACAAGATACAAACATACCCCACACCCCACCCCCTCAAATAAATCAATCAGCACCGATATGACAGGTCAGTCTACGATCCCTTATCAGCACCTGCAACCCTGCCCAAATACGGCGTCCCATGCCACCAGGGACCAGAATCATCAGCACCGTCCAGAAAAAGAGAGACAATTTACAAGTGGTTTTTTACAGGTGAAAAAGTAAAAATGACCGGACCCCAGCACCTAGAAAAAGAAACCCTAGAGTTGTTTCTTACCTAGATTTGGGTTTAGGTTCCTTCTCCCCCAGTAACTATAAATTGCTTCGATTGGATGGAGATAAGGGGGTGCTGCGTCTGGTCGTAAGCAGGCATCTATAGTAATTGTCTCGGACAATGGACTACAGTCGGGGGTGTCAGGGTCACAGGGTGTCTGTGTGATCTAACTCCGTGGGCTATCTTGGCTGGAGGAGGCGGGGGGGAAACTGACAGTCACATCTATGATATGATTACCTTTACTATTGTTTCTTCGATAGGTGGGCAAGAATGACTACCCGTCGATTTCCGGATACTACTGTAATGTCTATCTATTCACCGTAGTACTACTGTACATGCCTTACCTACAGAATAGGTAACGGATGGATCGGATGAGGTTCCTCTCCCAAATAGGTAAATTAACCACCTATAGATCTGTACAATCGTACAGCCATACAACATGACACTGTTAGGTAAGAACTCGTAACTATAGTAATCAGGAGGCCGTAGGGCAAGGAGTAATAAATGTTACACCAACGCTTTACGCTTCTTGGCCTACACAATAATAGATATGACCTTATATATCCTAGGTACTTATTGGTATGTACTCTTACATACTGTAGTAGATGTACTTAAGGACGGACGGATGTCGCGTGATGACGTCCTCAACAATTAACCGACCGACCGTCTTAGATAGATCAACCGGCAACGCATTCCACATCGCTTGATCTTGTTGGAGCTTTATATGACGAAGGTTACAAGAGTTGTTATCGAACAGACAGTTTGGCCGAGTGGTTAAGGCGCGCGCCTGCGTACGTTCTCTTATCTTCTCTACATTGTAGCTTTCCCACTAACATTGTCACAGTATCCGTTGTCCCAACAATAATAGTCAGCGCGTACTCTCGAGTGCGCAGGTTCGAATCCTGCAGCTGTCGATTTCTTCTTTTTTTTGTACTCCATTCAATCCCATACATGGCATATAGGATGATGTGCATAGCGCCATGATTGAAAATGAACGTTTCTCGATCCTCTACTCTGTAAACGGTTGCTTGCCTCCCACATAGAAACGTTCGCCAGCTAAAGAAACAAGAAGAGCACCTGAGGGGCAGGACAGGATAGGTAATATGATTAGCTACTCAAAAAGTCTTCCTTCCATCCTTCCTTTATCAACAATATATCTGTGAAAATACTGTAACTCTTTGGCCTCACTTTCTCCACGATGGTAATAAAAGCCAAGAAATCCCACCTAGCCGGACCACTTCACCCATTCAGGCAAAGAGATATTTTTAGTAAGCAAGTTCTAGGATTGTACAATACTAGGCAAGGTACTCGTAGCTAGTTAGCACATCATTGTCTACTTCCTCCTTTCGAGGCTGAAGGATGACATTCAGCTAAATTATGACGTCTTTCACAAGCTGACAGTTTGGCCGAGTGGTTAAGGCGCACGCCTGCGTACGTTTCTCTTCTTTATATCCCCTTCCCGCAACTCAACTAATATATCCATAGTATTCCAAGTTAGCGTGTACTTTCGAGTGCGCAGGTTCGAATCCTGCAGCTGTCGATTACCTTTCTTTTTTTTAATACAAACACACACCCTTTCTTACCTGGTGGGCTTCCACCATCTTTTGCCTGTCACCCTGTCCTCACCAGCAGACAGCTTGGCCAAGGTATCAAGATGCATGTCATCTTCACATCATTAGAGGTGTTAAGTCGTTTGACAGTGGCAGTGGCAGCGCTAACTGAATGCGGTAAAGCGTTCCCGCTTCCTCGTATTTAAAAATGAAGTTGCTGAAAACCAATTTCCGATTATTTAATCAAGTCCCTAGTCATCCAAAAATAATCACGAAATCCTACTACTACTACTGTATAGCTATACTATATAGATATAATTTGGTGTAGGGGGTATATATGCTTCACTTAATATATAACCTAGGTAGTATAGAGTAGTAAATCCTCTATATAAATACAGTATTTCGTTATATACAGCGTATATATACGAGCTATATATATTTGGGCGGACAGAACAGTAGGGTAGTACGGTACTGGTGGTAGTAGCGGTAGAGGTAGTGCTATACTAAATCGAGCGAATTGCCAGCCTCCCGGCGAGGATTGACCATGACAGGCATTTTACATACCGTGGCAGCCGGCGATATTACTGCATTCGGTTGCCAAGGGCTCGACTGAGCCCTATATGGAAGACTGCCACTGCCACTGCCAGCAACTAAACACCTCTATTTACACCTAACTTAAGCCCCACACTGGCTGGTTAGTAGTTGGTTGATTCTATACCATTGCCTTACCATTCGCCCTTGTTCATGTTTTACTCAAATCGGACAGTTTGGCCGAGTGGTTAAGGCGCACGCC
>JANFQY010000433.1:0-18005 GCA_025592935.1 Aspergillus ostianus | reverse complement strand
TTTTTAATTATCTAATCTTATATAAAATAATTAACGTAATCGGTAAGTGAGTCGGCTATATAAGCGAGTTGGCCATGTTACCCGCGTTAGTCGGAGTTAAAAATCTCACTTAATTTAATTATCAGCTATCCCTTCAAAAGCGCATCAAAAATCAAGAAAATTAACTAAATAAAAAAGAAGAATCCTACTTGCAATATTAGCTTTAAAAAAGTATAAAATATCGAATATTCATAAAGCAGCATATGTTTATAATATATCTTACTCTATTCTTTAAAACCAATTATATAAGAAATTTTACTAAAAATCACGAATCAACTCTTATAAATTAATTTAAAATAAAGAGAAATCGCTTAAATGATAGATTCTATCATTTATTTAATATAAAATATCTCTTCGACCGTCTTATATATAAAAAATAATTAATATTTTTCTTACTGTCTGTGATATTATATCTCTTTAATTGGTTAAATAAAATTAAGTTTATAATTTTATCTAAAAATATAATAAATTAAAGATATATTTCTTTAGATAATATAATTATTAAAATATCGAATATAAAGATATTAAGATTATTAGACAGTGATTTAATTGTATACAAATTACTATAATGTAATATAAGATTATATTTAAAGATATCTATAACTTTAGAAAGACTAGCTTTACTATAGATCTAGTAGCTACTGCTTAGATAGTTATTAGAGCTGATTTCTATAATAGAGCACATTTTATATAGCTAGAAAATCAGAAATAGATTACTTCTATTAAGTGTATTAGCTTTTCTAAATAGACGCTTCTATCTTATATAATTTTTAAAAGAAAGGTCTATATAGAGAGCTAGTATTAAAGTAATCTATTATCTAACTAAAGAATTAAAATTAATCTAAATAGTTAGACTAATAATGAAATAGACTTCCGCTAGCTTAAAGATCTCTTTATTTTTGCTACTATAAATTATATAACTAGAAAATATTATTTTCTAGTTTTTAATAACTATAGCAGTTATCTAACACCTTAATTTAATTAGATATATAATAAGAATAATATTATTTCTATTTATATATCTGCTTATTTATTATATGTACTATAATCTCTAGATGTTAGCTGCTTTTTACTACTAAAGCGTATATACGGATATCTAGTCAAGAAGCAAATACATCTTAGATTTAATTATATTAATAAACTTAACTTTTTTTAAATATTTTTTAAGATATATATACAAATCTTTATAACTAATAATATCTATAGTAATTTTTCTGCTACTAGACTAGTCCTATATAATCTAGAGACGGTGCTTAGCCAATTTAGTATTTAGCTTAAAATATCTATATTACTAGATAGCCAATTAACTATCTCAGTATTAAAAACACCTTATATTATTAAACAGCTCAAGAAGTAGATATCTATAATTAAAAAAAAGCTTTAAAGATGTATACAATAAGATTTATAGAATTCTATCTCTTTTCTAGAGATTCAGATAGATAAGATTACTAAAAGTAATAAAATTGCTTTAAATAAGTCAGTTCTTATACGTTAAGAAATTCGTAATTTATATGCTATAAATGAGAAAAAACTTCAAAAAAATAGAAAATCTATAAAATAGCTTACTATTATAAAGGGTCTTTCTATTTGGCAGGGCGAGAAACAAATTTTATAAAAGAATCAGACTATTAAAGCCTAAAATATAATATCTAAGAATCTAAAGCTTTCTATAATTAGATCTCATGTACACGTTCTATTATAATATTCTAATTGTTATATTTAGAGGCATACTAAAGTCAGATGTTCTAATCCACCTAATAATTAGTTTTATATAGAAATGCAATTAGTTGATTAGGAAAAGATACTTAAATCTCATCTAGTCATAGAAATCGGGTAAAGGTAACCAACTCGCTTATATGGCTGACTCGCTTACCGATTACGTTATATTATTTATATAGAACTTATCTAATAAGTCTATAATTATTAAATAAAAATTTTATTTACATCTTATTTTAAAATTAAATATTAATTGAATTTATTCTATTAACATATTTATATATAATATAGTAGCCGCTAATAAGAATAAAAAAAATATTTTTTAAATCTAACTAATTAACAAGAGAGCTAGAAACTGAATTTTTAAATAAAATTATAATTTATACAAATTATATTATTAGATATAAAATTATAAAGATTTTAGACTTCTATTAATTATAAAAAGATAAAGAAAAAATTAAATTTATTAAAATATTAAATAATAAATTTATATAGATTCTACTATACCTGATCACCTGACAAATATCCCCATTTGACAAACAATTCTATCGATATTTCTAACATCTTCAAAGAGCTATATTTTCACTAGTATGGCTTCAATTGATGAAGCAATTGCAGAATTAGAATTTTTATTACTTAAAGAACAATCTAATTTCTTTTCTATAGTAAAAAAGTACGATGTTAATCAAATAACTCTAATCAGACAGTTTTACGGTACTCAATATTTAAAAAATGAGCAATATTAAGAATAGTAACTTTTTAATAATTGTTAATTAAAAGTGCTCATTTCTAATATTAATTAATTAGGCGAAAAAGATTTTTATATATTATACAAGATATTGCAAAATTTCGCCTACAAAATAAACGGAAATTGATCCGGAAAATAATAATTAAGTTATTTCTTAAAGTAATATAGTAATAATCTTATTTCTCGCTATACAATAGGAATTAATCTATCTCGAAAAAGGGCCGATTCAGTATAGAAATATATATTATACTTTAAGTTTCTAACTTAGAAAATATAAGAATACGGTATACAGCAAGAAGATATTTATAATATAAATAAAAAGGGGTTTTTAATTAAAGTATTTAGTAAAGCGAAAAGAATCTTTTTAAGTAATTATTTAAATAAAATAGCTTAAAGTAATAGCTTCAAGATAATAATTATAAATAGATTACTACAATTGCTTGTATTTGCGCGAATAGAATCTTGCTATCTTCAAATCTTATATACTAAGTTATCTCTTTAAAGCTTTAAGATATATAGTTTTAAGACTTTGATCTTTTTTTTATCCTTATTTTTTGTATCTTTATTTTCTAGATAAACGAATACTAAGTTCAGATACATATAAATATAAGATATATTTAATTAAGAGATTAAAGATAAAGTAAGAAAATATTACAGGCTTCTTATTTTTAATAGATATAGATCTTGTATTAAAATAAAGTTTTTTAACTATTATAAAGTGAATGAAATTCTTTTAATAATCTATCTATTTTATTTTATGTATTTGCTGCAGCCGCTCGACGTTAGAATCTTTAGACTTTTGTTTATAGTATATATTACAGAATTAGAGCAATTTCGTTATTAATTTTAAAGTCTTTGTTATATTATAAAAAGAGATTTTTTTATCTCTTTTAGCTGTTATAGAAAAAGGCTTTAATTATTTAAAAATATTGATATTTTATAGAAAAATATAGATATTTAATTATTAAATCCTAAGATCATTTTATCACAATTTAACCGAAAGAACGATAGCTAGTCTTTATTTAGTAGCTTATCTCGCTTAGTGCTAGATGAAAAGAATTAAAGAAAGATTAAAAGGCTTTTTAAATATATAGTTATTAATTTATACGATCAAAAAATAAAAAATTTAAATTCTATAATATATTATCTATTTATAGAAAATATTATTTTAAAACTATACTACTAAAGTCTTAAAAAAGCTCTTTTTTAAGAGAAAAAGAAGCGTCAGCGAGACAAGTCTCTTTTATTTAAATTATAGGCCTCTAAAGATAGCTATATGATGTTTCATTTTTTATGAGATTTAATAAGCTTATAATCTTTAAACAAAAAAAGATAAAGCTATATAGCTCGCTAAAGCTTCAAAAAAAAGACAGATTTTATACGTAGTAAAAAAAAAAGCTTTTAGTTAAAGAATATAAGCGAAATCGCGCTTCTAATTAAGAAATAAGACTCCGTAAAGTAGAAAAAAAGAAATAAGAAAAGCAAAATAATTAGCTCGCTAAATAAGTTAATATACAGATTTAAATGTAAGCCTTGGCGCAGCTTGTGATAAAATATAAAGAAAAAAAAGTTATATTAGATAATTATTAGTCTTTCCGATCAGCTCTCTTAATTAAGATTAGAAAATAATAATATTAATAACAACAATTTGCCGCTTTTTTTAAGAGAGTGTTCTCGCGAACTAAATAACTAAACTAAGTATAAATAGAAAAGAAAAGAAAAAAGAGATAAAAAATAGAAAAATATAGATTGTTATTTATTAATATTAATGCTGAAAAAAAGCTCATCGTTATATTTGTTAATTAGAAGATAATAAAACGGAAAAATAAACGAAAGTGGAAAAGAATTGATTTAGCTGTTCGGGATAGAAAGTTCCGATTTTTTAGTAGTAAAAGATGTAGAAAAGTTGAGTTCGATTTTTAGTTTTTTAGAAAGATTAGTAATAAAAATATATTTAGTAAAGCGTTTCTGCAAAATAGATAAAGGAATAGATTATGGATAATTAGAATTGAAAACGGATTTATTTACGGTTATTAGTAAAATAAATTTGATATATTTAATTAGAAACAAGGTTTTAATAATTGCTAGAAAATTAATTTTTATAAACTTATTTTTATAAATAGCCTTAATAAAAATAGTAATATTATTTTAAGTATTAACTATATTATTATTTTAATTATTTTCATTATTACTTTAATCGTTCTTATTATTCTCTAATTCTTATATCAAATTATTAATAGTATTGTTATAGTCATTAACCGCAATAATTATTATCTTGCGAATGTTATTTAGAGTTTTAAGAAAGACTTTATAGTAAAGATATATTTTTATAATTTTTTAAAAATTGATTTTAAATTTAAATAATTTAGCTTAAAGATTTATAATTAACTAATTCTTTTTAATACTCATTTTATAGAGATCCGCATTTTCTTTCTATAGTATAGTCTAATTATTAACAATAGTCTAGAAGTTAAAGACTGGCGCGATAGAGATAACTAGATTAATAAAAATAATTAAATTAATGGAGATATTAGTTAAAATTAGAATATTTAAAGCAGATGATATAATTAAAGACTATCTAAGAACAAAAGTTTATTTAAGAGTAAGAACCCTTATTTTCTAATTAAATTTAAATAAAGTGGAAATAGCAGTCTTAAAATAATAAAATAAAGAGTAGTCTTTAATATTAAGAAAGAAAGAGTCTAAGTCTAAATAAGAGAAAAAATTAGAATATATTAAGATTTAGTTTAGTTTCTAATTTATAGTATAGAATTCCTTTTAAAGCAATAAGATAAAAAAAGAACTATGATATATATTATTAATCTGCTTTAAATTAGAAACTCGAACATTAATAATCTATTAATATTAGTTACTAATAGCGCTTCTATAAAAAAGATAGAATCCTTTTATAATAATAATAATAAATCTATTTTTATTATTAATTGTAAGAACCGGTTTTCCGTATGGTTTATAAGATATCTTTAGTATACTATTAAAGTCAAAATTGAACAATTAATATTTATGATAAGCAACTTAAATTAGTTTTATACAGTTTTAGGCGAAGAGTTTAGTGACTTAAAGATTATAAAGTTTTATATAATTAAAAATTTAGATTTTAAATTTATTATTAGAATTAAAATAGTTTTTATTAGTGCAAAAAAATTCCGAACTATTAGTTTCAAGATCAGAATCTGAATATTTAGTATTAGGATCTTATAATATATAGTCGATTGTTTTTTATTAGATCTTCTTATAAAAAGAAAGATACTAATAAATTATTGCTATTTAAGCATTAGAATTAATAAAATAGTAAATATTAATATTAATATTATTAATAATATTGTTAGAGTTAGCGATAAAAATTGGCTTATTTTTAATCAAATGTAAGGCTACTTTGTCCCTCTTATTTCTAAATATAGCAATTATATAATAATTCTCTAAATAAGCGGGGAATAAGAACGAGTAAAAAGATAAAATATAAAAAAAAATAGAGATATCTAAAGAAGTTAAGTTAATAGTGAAAAAAGTAATAAATAAATAATAAATAAGTAAAAAATAAAAGATACTAGATAGAAATGAGTAGTTAAAGTGACTGTAATTAAAAAAAATAATAATAAAAAAAGAATTGAGAGGAAAGAGATATTAATAGAAAATAAATAAATAGAGAAATAAAAAAATAATAAATATATAGATAGAAATAGATAACACTAGTTACTATTTATAATCTAAATAAATTTTACCTTTATAGTTACTTTAATTTTTAAATCCGCTTTTTTTAGCTTTAGAGTATAAAGAGCACTTATATTCTTATATAAGATTCAAAATATTAATATAGTTTTTCTAGATCTATTATTTTGTATAAGTAAAATAGTCTTGTTATATAATAAAATACTAAATAAAGATTATTCTAGCGTAATTAATTATAATTTAATATTTATTAATTATATATTTAATTTTCTAACAATTATCTTTATCTAGATATCTTGTATCTTTAATTATATTAAAACAATTATAGTAACGACTGAAAGAGTTATTTTATAATGTAATTGCTAGTTTAATAAGAGTAACTAATATTATAGAATAGACATTATATTATTTTGATAAATTAAATTGATAGACTTACTTTCTAACTTTTTTAATAACTTAATATAGACTATAATATTATTAAAATAATTAATAGCTTAATTGCTAAATAATTGGAAATATATAGTTTTAATAAAATCTGATAAAGATTTTATTATTAGATACTAAACTCGGAAGTAAAATATAATAGTAATTATAATAATATTTTCTATATAATTTGATATATTATATAGCATTGTTAGTATTAATATAGACTAGAAAAATTATATAAAAATAAATAATTATTAGAGTTTATCTTAGAATTGACATTAGTAGCATTATAAAATAGTTATTTAATTATTCTTTATAAAATTTAGAAATCAATCTTAAATAGCAGTTTATATAGAATCTCTCTAGTAGTTATAAATAGAAATCTGTTAATTAAAGTAATTATAAATAAAAATATAAATTTTTATTTATTTTGCTTATTTAAATCAGCTATTATATAATATTTTAATATTATTTTAATAGTTTAAATAATTTTTTCAATTTGTCCGTCGATCTATAGATAATAAGCTACGAAATAGAATTATTTAATATCTATAATAAAAAAGAGTTCTTTTTTTAAAAATCTAAAATAAAAAGATAGTCTTAATTAGTAATAATGTTATATAAGAAATCCTAATCGTGATCTTATATATATTTAGCAGTTTCTATACTCTATCTTTTGATAGATTAGATAAACTTTCTAAGAAGTATACTAACTTATTTAATAAACTTATTAATAAATATTAGAAGATAATTATATATATTTTTATAGTTTAAAATAATATAATAATAAAATTTATAATTAAGATATAAAAAGGTTCTGAGAGTATAAAAATCAGATTTAGAATACTATATAGTAGATAATATTAATTTTTATTAATAAAATAAAAAGAATAGATAGCAAAATATTGCTAAAGCAGCGTTTTATTTTAAAAAATAAAAAAACTATTTAAAGCTAGTAAATAATATTCTAGACTTTAGTAATAATATTAATTATAAACTAACTCGAATAGATCTTTAATAATTAATTTAAATATATATTACTATTATTCTTTACAAACATTATCTTTATTAATAATTACCTTTATAGCATTTAGAAGGTGTTTATTATTAATTTTATAAGATAAAATATTATTAAATTAAGAATTATATATTTTAACAATAATAAAAATATTATATGCCCGATAATTATCTTAATAAATAATTTAAATTTTTATTTTAAATTCAAGAGATAGCTTAATAGTTATAATAAAAAAATATTAATAAAATTAATATTCGTAATAGCGCATTAGCAACAATATTATCTTTTTCTAGCTAATAATAAATTTTAAGATTAAATTATTAAATATAAACTAATATATATACTAAATACAGATTTAACTTATCTATAGCTATAATATTTATACTAACCTATTTAGCGAGTTCTAAGATAAAAGTATAATTAATATAGATTATAAAAAAGATTTAAAAAGATTTAAGTAAATATCTGATTTTTTTTAAAATCTATATTAGATATAAGACTTCTAATTCAATTAATCAGTAGTTTATTTCTGCATAAGTAAGAATTTTAAAAAAATATTATTAATTTAATAATAATATATAAAAAAAACTTCCTTCTATCAATATAAATATATCTTTAATAAAAGTAATAAATAATTACTTTATAACTCTTATATAAAGCATCCAAATCAATATATAAATATCTTTTTAGATTAAAATAAATTAAAAAAAAAGATTTTAAAATATTAATTAGAGTTAATTAAAAGTCTTTTATTTTTCTAGGCTACTTTTAAACAAACGTTTAAAACAAACGTTTAGCTTAGTTCTTTTTATTAATATCTGATTTAGAAAAACCCTTTAATAAAGAGATTTTTTAAACTAAAGTAACTTAAAAATAGATATATGATTAATAATATACTAATAGAATCAGCTAGTAAAACCAATATAGTATTTTAATTATATAAAGATATTTAAAAAAGAATTACTAAATATAGCACTTCTCTCTTTTAAAATGAATAATTCTAATAAATTAACTCTTTATTCTAGCAAGATTATTAATAGAAAACCTAAAAAAGCTTTAGTTTTAATTTAATATTTAGTAATTTAAGTTAGATAAATAAAAAAGATAGTTAATATACTTATTAAAAGTTTTTAATATAAATATAATATTATTTATATAAGTCTTGTAGAAGGCTTTAAGATTAGTTAAAAATTAGTCTATTATTTCTTAAATATATAAAATAAATTTAAAAAAATCTATTATTACTATTTAAAAGACTTTTTATTCGCGATAACTAATAATAGCTAATTAATTTCTATATTTATAATAAACTGCCTATTAATAGAAAAATCGATAAATATTAATAATATTAATAAAAGATTATTTTTTAATTAAATCTATTATCTTGATCTAAATAAATATAAGATATAGATCTAGTTTGATTTTGCGATTAGCAGCTTAAAGATTAACTATAACACATTCTTTTTGTTAAAACTTTTTTTATTATTATTCTAAATAGATTTTCAGATAATAAACATAAAATAACTAATAAGTATATAAATTACAACGCGTAATAACTTATTTTATTCAATAAGAGAATTAAAAATACTATTAATAATTTCACAATCTCTATAAGATAGATAATAAACTTTAACTTAGAATATACACAATTTCTATCTTTTTCTTATAAAGATTTTGATATATTTATTTTTAAAAATATTAACTGTACTCAAAAGTTTATCAGATTTAGCCTAAATATTATATTAATTAATAACTTTTTTAATTTTAGCTATTATAGTATTATTATTGTGAATTGTGACTTTAGATAATAAAATAATTATATTTTTATTTTATTTAATTTCGATTTCTTTGATTCTAAAAATTCAAATAAAATAGATTTTAATATAATTATAATATTTATAATCAATATATTTCTATTAATGCCAAATCTGTCAGTAGAGTAATCTTCTATTATTAATATTAATAAAATCTTATTCGGAATCAGAATTAACAGAATTAGAGTTAATAGTATAAGCATTAAGTATAAATAACTTAATATTAGATACTGTATCTAATCTTGCGTAATAGATTATAGTTACTAATTAAGATTAGTTATTTTTAACTTAAATAAACAAAAATATAGATCGAAGAGATATTAGTTAATTAAAATATATAATTTTTATTAAAAATAATATAACGTTAGTTCGAATAAATATCTTATTAATCGTATAAGCAGATATTACTATTTAGAATATAAAATATATTAAAGCTTCTAATATATAATTAGATTTTGTTTTATATAAAAGAAGAATAGTAAAATTCTTATAAAATCTAATTATTATCTATTAGAATTAAAAATCTATAACTACTTCTTTAAAGCTAAGTATATTAATTTCTATTAGCAACTATATCTTAATATTGGAAACTAGATAGGCCTAAATAGTAATTTTAGTAAAAGAGCTATTTTTTAATTTAAAAAAATATAAATTAAAAAAAGCCAATTCTAAATATATATATCTAGTTTTATTAATTTTACGAACAGTAACGGCAAAATAAATAATAAAAATACTTAGATTTAAAGATTTAATAAATTTCTTATTAATAATCGTTAAAGAACAACCCATATCTAAATATAAATTATAAAAAAAATAATCTTATTTAATCTTATCTTCGCTATAGTATATCTCCAGATACGGATATTAATTAAATACAAATTAGTATTATTTGCTTTCTTTAGACAAGCAGATTTAATAATCTTAATTTTAGCTTAAGAATATAAAAATTCGAAGAAGAATATTTATAATTAATTAATACTATTTTATAATATTCTAAAAAATAGCATTAAAGCTTATTATTAAATAAAAAGATTGCGCTATATTTTAAATATATAAAAGTAACTAGAATATATTCTATAAATTCTATAAAATAATTAGTATCAATAGCGTATATCTTATCATTATAATTTATATATTTTTTATTATTTTAATTATCTCTATAATAGATATTCAAATTATCGACATTTAGATAATTATTATAGTAATTATTATAGCTGTTCTTATTATAGTAAACAGTATTTTAATTATTATATCTTTTCTTATATCCAAGAGATTCAATAGATTAAATCCCTAAAGAACTAATTTAAACTTAGTTTACTTAAAAGATATTCTTATTTGAATTATAGTTCTAAATCCGATTAAGATTCTGATTAGCAAAATCTTTATTACACAATTTAGCATTTTTATTATTCTGCCTGTTTCACGATTATCTTTAATTCTAAGAATTTATAAAATTTTTGAGATAATATCAATCGCGTATATTAAATAATAAAAACAATTAAAAGAGCGATTAAGAAGGTTCTAATTTTCGTAATTATTATAGAATAAGCAGTTATAATTAAAGCGCTTATTCTATAGATAATCAGTTAGAAGAAGTTAATTAGAGCGCGGGCTCTAACTCCAGTAAATCTGGTCTTCACAGTTTGAGATTAATTTACAATAAAAAGGATTTGAGTTCCGATTGTACAGATTATTGCAGAATAAATCATTTTAAAAAAAGTTATTTAAAAATGAATTATTTAGGAACGAATTATTGCTAAATTAATTATATAATTAAAAATTATTATTAATAAATTATTCTTTATTATTATAGTATTAATTTCTATTATTTAAGTTAAAACTAAAATAATTACCAAAACAACTTAGGACCTGTTGGGAAGCTTATTAATAATAATAGTTAGAATTTAGATTCTTTTAAAGAAACTGTTCTTTTTTAAAAACTTAAAAAAAGATTGATCGGATAATATCTCTATAAAACTGGAATATATATTGTTAGAGCTGGGAATCTAGAGCTAATTAAATTCTATATATTTAAATAAACTTATTAATAATTTCAGTATTTCTAGCTAGTCGGATTATTTCTTTAACAAATACTTAGGAGAACCGGCCAATAACCATATCAGTGTAGATATATCTAACTATGTTTAGTTTTTCTATTGTATAAAAAAGATTTAATTTAAATTAATATTTCAATTTAAAAAGCTATTCTTCTTTAATAGTATTATTCTGTAATAAATACTTTTCTATCTTATTAAATTCGCTTATAAACTAAATCAGAATAACATTATATAAGCAAGCATATATATTTATTTTTATTATAGTTTTATTTTTATAGATTATAATATCGGTAATTCGGTTAGTAAAAATATTAATACTATAATAAATAATATCTTAAGAGTAAAATTTCTTATTTTTATTTTTTATATTAAAATAAAAAAATACTATTTTTTTAGTTCCCTAGATTCTTTTATTTATAATAAAAAGAGTCTATTAAGATTGGTAAACGTTTTAATATAGATATTATAATTTAATACAATTATTATTATTAATACTGCTACCTTTAAAATCTTTAAAACTTTTATTATTTCTTTTTCTATTATTTCTACTCTTTTTATAGCTATTTCTATAGTTATCCGGTTTAAAATCAAAATTAGAATTATTAATTTTTTAATAGTTATTTTTATTTAAATATTTTTTATTTTCGACTGGACCAGAACGATAATAATAATAATTAAAAGAATTATTTTATAGTGCAATTATTAGTTTAAAAAATAATTAATATTATAAAATAGATATTTTATTATTTTAATAAATTAAGTTAATAGATTTACTTTTTAATCTTCTTAATAACTTAATATAGATTAGAGTACTGTTAAAATAGTTAATAGTTTGATTAATAAATAATTAGAAATATATAGTCTTAATAAAATCTAACAAAGATTTTATTATCAGATATTAACTTTAAAAATAGAATATAATAGTAGTTATAATAATACTTTATATATAATTTAATATATTATATAGTCTTGTTAGCATTAACGTGGGCCAAGAAATTACATAAAAGAAGATAATTATTAAATCTTATTTTAGAATTAGTATTAACAGTACTATAAAGTAATTATTTAGTTATTTTTTATAAGGCTTAGAGATTAATCTTAAATAATAGCTTATATAAAGTCTCTTTAATAGTTGCGGATAGAGATCTGTTAATTAAAGTAATTATAAATAGAAATATGAATTTCTATTTATTTTATTTAAATTAGCTATTATATAGTATTTTAGTATTATTTTAATAACTTAAATAATCTTTTCGGTTTGTTTATTAGTTTACGGATAATAAGCTATAAAATAGAATTATTTAGTATCTATAGTAAAAAAGAGTTCTTTCTAAAAATCTAGAATAAAAAGACAGTTTTAATCGATAATAATCTTATATAAGAAATCTTAATTATAGTTTTATATATATTTAGCAGTTTCCGCATTCTATCTTTTAGTAGATTAGATGGACCTTTCCGGGAAATATATTAATTTATTTAATAAATTTATTAATAAATATTAAAAGATGATTATATGCATTTATAGTTTAAAATAATATAATAATAAAATCTATAGTTAAGATATAAAATAATTCTAAAGATATAAAAATTGGATTTAGAGCGCTATATAATAAATAATATTAATTTTTATTAATTAAATAAAAACGATAGACGGCAAGATATTGTTAAAACAGTTTTTTATTTTATAAAATAAAAAAACTATTTAAAAGCTAATAAATAATGCTTTAAATCTTGATGATTATAGCAATTATAAACTAATTTAAATAAATTTTTAATAATTAATTAAGAAATATATAGCTATTATTTTTTACGGATATTATTTCTATTAATACTCGGCTTTATAGCGTATAAAAGACTCTTATTACTAAATTTACAGAATAAAATACTATTAAATCAAGAATTACATATCTTGATCGTAGTAAGAATATTACAGATTTAATAATAATTAAAATAAAGATTTTAAAGTCTTATTTTAAATTTGGAAGAAAGTTTAATAGTTATAGCAGAAAAAATATTAATAAAATTAAAATTAGTTTTAGATTAAAAAATTAAAACTAATATTTATAATAAAACATTAATAATAATATTATCTTTGTCTAATTAATAGTGGATTTTAAGTTTAAATTATTAGATATATACCAATATACAAACTAAACGTAAATTTAATTTATTTATTATTATTATACTTATATTAGTCTATCTAATAAATCTAGAAGTAGAAACGTGATCGATATAAATTATAAAGAATATTTAAAAAGATTTAAGTTAATATTTAATTTTTTTTAAGATTTATATTAGATATAAGACTTCTAATTTAGTTAATTAGTAATTTAGTTCAGCGGAAGTAAAAGTTCTAAAAAGAAATATTATTAATTTAATAATAATACGCGGGAGCAGTTTTTTTCTATTAATATAAATATATTTTTAATAAAGATAATAAATAATTATTTTATAGCTCTTGTATAAGATATTTAAATTAATATATAAATATCTTTTTAAATTAAAATAAACTAGAAAAAGAAGATTTTAAAATACTAATTAAAATTAATCAAAAATCTCTTATTTTTAAGTCATTTTTAAATAAGCGTTTGGTCTAGTTCTTTTTATTAATATTTAATTTAAGAAAGCTCTTTAATAAAGAAGTTTTTCTAAATTAAAGTAGCTTAAAAATAGATATATAGTTAATAATATATTAATAGAATTAGCTAATAAGACTAATATAGTATTTTAATTATGCGAGAGTATTTGGGAAAGTAAGTTATTAAATAATAGTAATTTTTTTAAAAATAAATAATTCTAATAAATTAATTTATTATTTTAGTAAAATTATCTATAGAAAATTTAAAAAAGCTTTAATTAATTTTAGTTTAATATTTAATAATTTAAATTAAATAAATAAAAAAAAGATAACTAATATACTTGTCGAGGGTTTCTAATGCAAATATAATATTATTTATATCGATCTTATAAAAGGTTTTAAGATTGGCTAAAAATTAATTTATTATTTTTTAAATATATAGAATAAAGTTGAAAGAATCTAATATTATTATTTAAAAGACTTTTTATGCGCGATAATTAATAATAACTAGTTAATTTTTATATTTACAGTAGACCGGCCATCAATAGAAAAATTAATAAATATTAATAGTATTAATAAAAGATTATTTTTTAACTAAATTTACTATTTTATTTTAAATAAATATAAAATATAAATCTAATTTAGTTTTAAAGTTAATGGCTCGAAAATCAATTATAGTATATTTTTTTTATTAAAATTCTTTTTTTAATTATTTTAAATAGATTTTAAGATAATAAATATAAGATAATTAATAAATATATAAATAAAAGTAACTGTTTAATTTTACAAAAACTAATATTAAAATAATAATAAAAAATCAAAAGATCTCCGCTTGTTCTATTAAAAAGAATAATAAGAATAAAAATAAGATTATATAATTAAAAATCTCTTAGCTTATATATAATTTTATTATAATTGCAGTCATTCGTCTAAATATTATCTTTAATATAACTACTTTTATATTTTTTTATAATTTTTAATATTATTATCGATACTTATCTAGCTTATTTAAATAACTCTGTTATTAATTATCTCACTATAGATAATCTTATTCTTATAAACAATCTCGTTCGCATTATTACTATTATTTTAATTATTTTTCTAATCGTTATTTTAATTACCGCTCGAATTAATTCTAATTATTATTATTGCTAGTCTCACTCGTGTCTAGCTTATTTTATTTCCTTAATTATAATTATCTTATTTTCTCTTTTATATAATTGCTTTTTATTTTTCTGTTTATGATGACACTAGTGTAAGACCCTCGCGACATGTACTTAGCTACAGAAGCCATTCACGAATGACTAGCCGCGGGCTGAGTCATCACACGCATAAGTTCACCTTCGCGGAAGAACAGAGTTCTGTTCTTCAGCGTTAATCTATCATATTGACCTTATTCTTGAATTAACACCCCGCGACGCCTGTTTCTTAGCCATTATTACCTTTCACACCTATCGCAAACCCTTTAGAGACCCAAGGTTCTTATAACTAGCAAGCATTTAGAAAATAAAGAATCTCGCTATTAGATACTGTTAATCTAACAATTAAATATCTTATATTTTAATTAAATATATTACTGAAAACGTTAATAAAAAATTGGCCGCTATATTAGACATCTTTCTAATAAGATCTTCGGATTTAGATTTACTATTGTTCTGCTTTCGGCGATAGTTAGACTTCTTGGGAGTAATATAATAAGAATGTAACTAGTTAACTTACTAATACTATATATTCTACTATATAGAAAATTAATAGTAGCTTTGTCATCAAGCTCTATCTCATTTTTTAGTATATAATTATATACTTAAGAGTCACCATATTAACAATTTAAATTAATTAAGTATATTTAATTATTTTAGAATCGTTCTATATTAAAAATGGCGTCATTTTAAGCCCAAATAGACTTAGTATAAGTTTATAAATTTCGAATATATTACTTTTCGCTGTATATTTATTATTTTATATATTAAAAATATCTATAAATAAAAGATTAATTATCTCGAAATCCTGGCTTTTTTATACAGATTAATTTAACCTATTCATTTTTAATAAAAATTTATTTATTCTTTATCAATTTCTTTACTTCTTTCTGTCTGAAGCACTTGAATTATATGATTCTTAATTACTTGATACCACGTGACCATTTCACGTGACAGTTAATTTATTAATAAGCTTACTAGTTTTAAAAAGAATTTTATGCGCGATATTTCTCTTAAAGCTAGCTAATTAAGCAATTTAAAATATTATTTTAGTCTAAATTCTTTTATTATCCAAGTTAAGCTATATTTCTTAAATAAATAGTTATATATCTTATAGCTAGATTAGAACTACTAATGAGAAAATTTATAATAAAGACTTTTATATTACTTATAAAACTACTATAATTAAAATTATGAACTTGAACAAAGCTAATAATTATATTACTAATATTAATATTAAAAAGGCTATTAACATATCTTTTAAGACTAGCGACTAAATTACTAAACTAGCTATTTTTAAAGAATTTATTCTTTTTAATTAAGCTAAAATATCGACGCTAGTTATTAATATATTTTTAATAATTAGAATTCTTAGTCAATTTTATATCCTATTAAGTATATTTAAACAAAATATTATAACAATTATACATAACTTAGTACTTTATATTAAAGATATTAATAATTAAATAATTGCGCTAAAAATCTACAATACAGATTTATTATAATAGATTTATAATTTAATAGCTAAATTAGCTAAAACTAAATAGTTATAATAGCTGGCCACACGGGAGTAATCTCTTAATTTTATTAAAAATAATATTAAATAAATATTAATAAAGAAAAATTAGATCTGTATTTTTTTAAGAAAGAAAAAAATAAGAAAAATAAAAATAAAGCTACTTATATATTTAAAAATCTTCTTATCAAAATACAGTCTTATCTTAAATGTAGCCGCTCATCTATTTATTATTATAAATATAGCCGCTTGCGTAACTTTAAATATCATTTTTAATATTATTATTAACATTTATCTAGCTTATCTAAACAATCTTATGATAACGTGTTTCCCGGTCGAGTGGGCCACCCGGTCGAGCGGGCCACCGCTTCAAAAATTGACGCGTCTTATTGCTTTAACTAATTTAACCACTAATCATGCCTCTAAAAGCGCGTTAAAATTTAAGAAATTTAGCTTAGATAGAGAGAAGAATCCTACTTGCTATTTCTACTTTAAAAAAGCAGAAAATCTACAATATTTATGAAGCAGTATGCGTCTATAATATCTTCCGTATAATTCTTTAATAATATTTTAATAGAATCACTTTATGTGCAGAAATATGCGTCAGCGATTATAAATTAATTTAAAATAAAAAAGAATCACTTATATAATAGATCTTATTGCTAGATTAATGTGGAGCGTTTTCCCGATGTACTTAAATATAAGTGTCACGGTACAAACCTAAGGATGACTACCGCACCCACTAGTGCAATCATATAACTGTATTATCTCCTATCTCTTTGCTATCTCGAGATGCTATTATAGCTTTCTGAGCTATATTTTGTTTATTAGTCTATATATAGTTTAATCTTATAGTAATTTAAAAATACTATAAACTATTAATTTATCTATTTATCTATTATTAGCTCTATTATCTTTATCAGCCCGTACCCTAACATTACATAGCTCCTACCCATAGAGCTAATATTAATCTAATATATCTGAAATCCCGAAACTCCTGTCTTTATCTAAGAATCCTAAACAATTCGCTTAGCATATTACTAAATATGCTAAGAAGTAATATCTATACTACAAACAAATCTATAGATTTACTATTAACGCGAACGCCGAGTAAATCTGTCTCTAGAAAGATATAGTAGTTATTGTAGTTATTGTTTCTTACTAAGTCTAATAAAATAAAAATCTGAACTCTTAATTAATCAAGACT
>JANFQY010000432.1:0-18019 GCA_025592935.1 Aspergillus ostianus | reverse complement strand
CTTATCAATTCTATGCCTACTTTCTCGCGATCCTATTCAGCTCTCAGAGAACCCGTTTCTAGTGTCTATTCCCAAGATGTTCCTATTTTGCAGACTATTCTAGTATGATATTTAACTTAGAGTGTTTTCTATATCTTTCCTAGAACTTTCAAATGTTCCTTGATCGGTATAATTAAGCATAACATTAACCTAATAGGCTATATAATCTTCCGGACAGCAGTACTATGCAGCATGATCATAAGCTGTGTTTAGAGATAGGAAATATATTAGAATTATTTATTTTTATGGTATCTGGTTGATTAAAAATCTTATGTTATTGGTTGTCTTATAGTGAATTTATTTATTAGAATTATTGTGTTTGATTGTAAATCCTCTAATGCCGTATTAATGATATATATTTAATAATCTAGTTTTTCTTATAATAGTTAACAGACTCGAAGAAGCCGACTATTAGATAAATATAAAGAAAAACCTATAATCTAGTATATTTACAGTAACTATGTCTCATTTTTTAATTTTATTAATTACAAATCTTCTACCTCAAATAGCGAAATAACAAGAATTAATTAAGTAATATATATTTTTAGAAGGGTTTATATTCTAAATAGCTAAGCTAAATCTAAGATTGAATCTCTGAATCTTTTAGTAAAAACTAGCGTTATAAATACTGGTAGAGCTTTATTATCACATTTTAAGAAAAATCAGAATAATTCTTTTATACTAATCTAAGCTTATACTAATTATCTATTTGCATCTTTATCTATTTACTAAAGTCTTACTTCTTATCTAAGTATTCTTAATATAAATCCATATTTTTTTAATTAAATGCCTGCACAATATTCTACTATTTAAACAAAAGCAAATCACAGATACTATCTAGTTATAAATAGGTATTCAGTGTAGTCTATGACTTCGGTAGAACTTGACCGTTCGTGGGTTTAAATAGTAGTAAATTGTCCATTTAACGATAAGAATCCTAAATTAGTTAAATATTTATCTATCTAAATTTCTTATTCTAATTGATTTAGTAAGTTTTTTTGTATTCTTTTTAGCCTTTCTTACCTCAAGCGCAAATCATGTAATCATTTAACTATTTATACTGTTAACTAATTTGTAATTCTTGGGACTGCACTCCCTAACGTGTAGATATAAGAATCTATGATCAGGTGGCCTAACAAAAAATACTCTTTACTATTAGTTTCTAGTAGAGATAAAAATCATTTTATTCTAAAGCAGACAGAGTATCTAGATATAACTTGGTATAACGAGCATTAATCTATAGTTATACTGTATATAAAAGAGTACTTTAGTTTAATGATAAAGTTTATAGTTTTTATATATAAATAGATATTATTAAATCTGATATCTGCATTTATTTAGTTGAATAATAGGCTAAATACAAAGAGTTAATCTATCTTCCGAGCGACTTATTAATAAATAAATATAATCCTCAGTTATTACAGATATAGTTATTATATCTCTATTTATTAGATTATATATAACTAATCTTCTTTACTTCTATCTCAGCATTATTTCAACAATAATCAAATTCTAATCTAGAATAGCTTAACACACAATTATTTATTAGTTTAATTAAGTAATATACTATTAGTCTCTATATCGCACAGCGCAGCCAGCGGCTTTATTCTAAAATATAAGTCTGACTTATATATCACTATTATTAGTAAGATCTCCTATATAAGCTCGAGACATTTAACGTTAATAGTTCAGTTCTATCCTAAAGATCCTGATTCTATAACTAGCCTCTTGCAGTAGTTCCTCTAGTTATTACTTAATAGGTATAGATCCTGATTTTAATCGCATCGTCTAAGATAAGAAGCGGAAATGAATTTATAACTAATATTTTAATAATAAATCTATTATTATAACAGCAAGCTATTCAGCAGCTATTTAACTCTATTACTAGATCAGATTCTAACAAACTACTGTTAATCTCTGGATTAGTATTAATTAACTATTACTGTCTATCTTAATATCTTTTTTAGATAATTAGTTCCGCTATATATTTTAATCCGCTTATACATCTAGCTACATAAGCTAGAAGATCATAAGATCTACCTTCACGGCACTGTCGAAATCCCGTATAATAATAAACAAGAATTAGTTCTAGTTATTCTCGCGGAAGCTCTATTTGTATAGTCTAAGTTGTAGAGCTGGGATTCAAAAGATAATAGCTAGCTATGGTTAAAGGATTCTTAGATGCTTTATCTATGGCAGCTGATCTTTTCGGGCTTATAGGTATTATATATTTAATAGATAGAAAGATAGTGGACAAATTGCTACAGATCTGGATAATTTGAACTAATTTGAACTATAGATAAGGAAAAAAATACATAATATTAATATAATTAATATAACCGAACGTTTAGGGTTAATACCCTCTATTAAATATAATAAATGAGCCGGGTAAATGTCCAATCTCTATTTATTGTAACTGTATTCTAATATTAAGGTATATATCTCTTAAAGAGTTGCCGTACTCGCTAGAAATGCTTAAATATTTGCTGCAGTAGAGTAGATTGTATAAACTGGATTTGTAATAGGCTTAGCGGATTTAATAATATATCTGATATAATCATTATTCTGGATATATTATGATTCTAATTATCCTAATCTTAGTTAACGTGATTCTGGCTACTTTGATTTCTATTGCCCGGGTTCTAACTAGTTTGGCTTGGCCTACTAAGATCGCTTAGAAAAGTCCTGCTACTCTGGATTTGTATATTATAAAACTGATTAATTTGGCTAAGATTATCTGATTTTTCTTAACTTTACATGTTATTGGCTAAATAACTAACTTTAACCTTATAGTTTACGCTCGACTCTTCCGGCTCTAGTGACTCTATTAAATCCGGAAAAGTTCTTTTAAGATCTCCCAGATCATAGTTACGCTGGTTAATCTCTAAAATATCTTAATATTGCTTTATCTAAAGAATACCAATTTTGTAGAATTTTATATCTATTTGTTTATTTGAGATCTTTAACTAGCTATTAAGTTTCTTATAACTCGTTCAATTAATTCACATACACTTTAATCCATCAGTCTATTTAACCAAAACAGTACTGAACGGGTAACTGTATTTTACATCTTATATCTTATTTTCGGGATTAAGCTCTTCTACCGAATCTAGGATATTATTAATACTTTATATTTTCTATTTCAGTTTCCAAACAATATTTAAGATCCTCTTTATCTTTCTCTTATAAATATACTCTCTATCTTTATTAATCTTCAGAGCTTTTTTATAAGAATTTCTATAAATATTTATAAGACTACTAATAGTATATTCCGCTTGAGCATATTTTCAGACGGTTATCGCGCAACTCTTGTACCCGTAAATATTCAGATAGATAAACCCTTTACTGGTCTTATTCATGGCTAGCGTTATCCCGCCATTAAGATCCCATCTTTCTTTATTATCTCCTATCAACTTATTCAAATTAACTAGACGTATATCCGTATAGTCGGTGAGTATACTGTCTTTGTCGCAGATATCTATTAGAATTTGGTCTTCTCGGATTTGTGCGAAGTCTAGAAGATCCGATCCTAATCTATAATCTACATCTATTTTAGATCTATACTATTCTTCTTTTTTAATTACTTTATTAATCTGATCGAGTAAGGCTTTAAGCTGCTTTTAGTTCTCGGTCTGATTAATGATTTCTGGATTTTAAAATCTTTATTTGATCTCTTTAACTTAATCTTTTAGAGCTTTCTTATTCGCTTTGTTAGCATTTAACTGTGCATGCGGATCATTTAACTGCCTTTACAGTGCCTCTATATCTCTCTCTCGGCCCCCAGTCATCATACCGCGCGATTCCTGATTGACTCTGGCTTGTGTTTTCTTTTTCTTTTTCTTTTTCGGCGTGGCGCCTTGAAGAGCTCTTACTGACTGCCGTGCCGGAACTTGGCTGAATTGTGAGCTTGTCAGTCTACTTGAATTCGGGGGTATCCCGCTTGGTCTTATATAACCTAGTGATGGTAGATATTCTAATCGCCTTCAGATTTTGAGGACATGTTTGCTGCATTCTATTGTAGAGGGGATATAATCCCTCTTTTCTTTCTTTCTTTCTTTTTTTGGTGACTGGCTGGCTGAGAGTGACGGCATATTCCTGACGTTCCGGGACAGGCTTCTACGGCTACACCGCATATTTCTGGTCAGAATTATGGCAAAGGATACGATTTATCTTATCAAGCACGAGGGTCCATTAGCATCGATTATTCCTCAAGAACCAGAGGCAGGTTGGTTGGTTCTATTTGAAAAGCCTTAACCACGTAGTCTACATGTTGAGAATCATTGACATAACTATCCGTCAATGACCAGTAAAAGCACTCCCAATGTTGATTAGCCTATAAGTGATAGGTCGGTCTAAAAGGGCCCCTAAGGGATGCGATATTAAAGATCTTTACTGGCAATAATGGAGGGATTGGGAAGAGTACTGATTCGTCCGCAGAAGGTTCTATCGTACATTGTTTCTTTACCACACCATATTAGCCACCACATACAGCCAACTGTTGTCGTTGTGAAGTATCAACAGTGTCTTATTCGCATCCGTTCAATTATATCCTTGGCGGGTCTTCCGCCAGAACTGGTGCTGCACGTTACCGCTGCGCTCCGTGACATACAAGACATATTTGCGTTAATAAGGGCAAACAGAGGTGTTAACCGTTGGCTGAAACATCAGCTGTACCAGTACAATATAGACAATAAAAACAGCTCTGGTCTTCTACAGACAGCAATTAAAGGGAGTGTGCCCGCAACATACTTTTTTTCTTGACTCGGCACGCGTAGACCTACACGCCCAAGATGAAGCTGGACAGACCGCTCTCCACATCGCCGCCAAAAAATTATACGTTCTGCATTATAATGGTTTTTCTATGTGACAGCCGCGCAGATATCAATGCGCTGGACTCTGAGGGGCAAATATCTCTCTTTCATGCGGCAAAAGCGGGCAATGACCACGCCACAGGCCTGCTTCTAATGCGACCGGATATTGAGGTAAAGGTCTTGGATGGGAATAGTCTGATTTCATTACGGCATGCAGCGTCTCGGGGTCATATGGCTGTTGCCAACAGGCTCCTCCAGTACCCAACCATCATTGCAGTGGATAACGGTCATCACAGAATTTTGAAGGCCTTACTCGAATCAGGCAACATCGATCACCATACCACGGATGCTGATGGGCGGTCCGCCCTGGGATACGCCGTGTACAGACGAAATTGCGAAGCTGTTCGGCTTCCTATCGAAGCTAGTATAGATTCGGGCAGAGAGGATATTGCTACTATCGCGCATCTTCACATGGTCGTAGTCCAGGGAGTTGAAGATATGGTAAAAGCGCTCCTGGGTGCCTCTACATAATATAGAGAATTATGTCTTGCTGCATCTACTGTACCGGTCGGGCTAATATCGCTCAATTACTGCTGGATTATGGCGCTGATATCCCAAAATAACTGTTCGCCCGTAATATGGTCATGCCCGTCACAGAAGGACTTACCTACCTGGCGGAGGACCCCGTAGATCCATAGGGATGTGGCTCCTTTTCCTGGTATTCCTATCATTCGCTGGATCAAATCACTGGAAAGAATGGAGCTTGACTGAATACATGTGAAGAGTAGTCTAGATAGATCTATTTTTGAGCAGAACTCTCACTACACCAGCATGCCCTTTTCCCCTCGCGCGGACCAATGGGGTCCGCCCGTAATCTTTTTGGTTGAGTTGGACACTAACTTCTTATCACCTATGGGTTTGAGCTCCTCTGCCTTACCACAATAACATCCTCCTAAATCAACCCTAGGTCTCACTTAGATTTAGAATTCTCCAAGCAACATGTTTCGTGCCTGAGTCGCGCACCGCGGATCCGGCCGAGGATGCCATCAACGATTTCACTGTATGTCTTCATTTCCGCCCGAGAAAATCCAAACGTCCCTATAGGTTCAGGTAGTGTGACTCTTGCTCGGTCGTCTTGTTGCAGTAATTCTTTAGTTATATTTAGATAATCTGATTAGAGGGCGATTAATAGCGGTAATATATTGTATACTTCAGTCCGATTTTAGTTTATTATGAGAAGAGCAAGGAGCCTTTTAACAACTTCTATATAGCTATAGTGTGCGGCAATTTAGAGCAGAATCCGGCTTAAATTATTAACGGCGTTCACGTAGATGTTTTGGTAGAACAATAACAGATTTATAATCGTAATATCTCCCTTCTTAGCTGCTAATTAGAGTAGTATTTTCTGTTATTTATTATTTATATTTAGATTTAGTTTCTCTTTTTAAGTGAACAAGTTTACTAATTAACATACTTCTTGCTTTATTTGCGCACTGTCGCTCTGACAAAGGATACTATTAATAATTTTATTATATCTTTTCCTTTCTGCCTGAGAAAAACTAAACATCTCTCTAGGTTTATATAGTATAACATTTATCCAGCCGTTAAATAGTACTTTAATTACGTCTAGATAACCAGATCGAAAGGCAATTACTAACGGCAATTTATTGAACACTAAGGTCTGATTCTAGTTTGTCGCAAGGAGGGCAAGGAGCCTTTTAATAACTTCTATATAGCTGTAAAGTGTAGTAGCCCAGAGCGGAAAGCGGTTTAATCTATTAAAGATATTTACATTAATATCTCGGTAAAATAATAGCATATTTATTAGTATAATATCTCTTTTCTCGGCTACTAACTAAAGTAATATTTCTCGTTACTTATTCTCTATATTTGGATTTAGTCCCTCTTTCTAAATAAATAAGTTTATCAAAGAAGCAGCATTATCTTCTTAATAAATAAGATAATAGAAAAAAGTAAAAAACTCAAAAAGCTAGCTTAATAATTTAAATTAATAACTGCATATATTTATATTAATTCTATCTACCGCCAATAGTCTTTCCGCTACTGCCTTATATTAGGAATAGATTATCTATTACAGGGACGTCTTTCTATCTCTATCTATAACATTCATATTAACGTTCTTATTACCGAATAATAAGTTAATTACAGAAAGATAGCTGGTCCTTGCGGCTTCGTGTAATGTGACTAATCGAAAACAGTAATTATAAGATAATAGATCTAGATTATTCTATATAAATAGCAGTTTCACAGTTTTAGAATAACCGTTCTATACTATTAGAGATAGAGATAACTATCCTTTATTATTCTTAATATTTATATTAATACTATAATCTAACAGTATCTAAATAACTGTAATCTTATCTTTGCTTGCAGCCCAAAACAATACTAAACTATCTTCTTATTAAATATTAAATTAGTAAAAAATATTGAATATAATCTGCAAAAGTGTCTTACTAATGCGACACAATAACAAAAGATCTATAGAATTATTAATCTTCTCTATAATAGATAGAAGAATCTCTTTTGGTAGCTCGAGTAAATTCATATCTATTAAAGATTTTAGAATTTAGTGTATAAGATATATATTAAACTAAGATTTTAGATCCTATAGAAACTGAAATATTAGTATTTCAGAGTCAAGATAAAGTAAATCAATAGTTATTACTAGCGGAATTAATAGATAGTCTTATATAAAATCCTTTAATATAATATGGGCGCTATGATTTGGTGTACAGATACACTTTTAATGATTTGTATATTTTCTATAAGAATGGTTATTAGCTGAGCTTCGCTTTTATAATATTTACTTTGATTTTGTAGAGTATCTAACATTTGCAGAGCTTTTTAATAGTTTTTAAGAGTAGCTTATTATATTTTACTGAGAATTTATTACATTCTTATAAGAGATATGCGGCTTTCTATAATATAAATATGCCCAAGAGAAGTAGGAATGATCGCATAATATATAAGATTGATCTGAAGAGTATTAGATATATTGTTAAATAATAGAAAATATCTAACTATCTATCATATTCTATAGTTAACGTGATAGCCAAAGAAGTAGAATCAGTCAAAGAATAGAATTAATATTATATAAGGTTTATTAGAATTGATAAAGAGAAATACATTTTTTTCGTACAGTTAATTTTACCGTGTTTCAGATAGTGTTCTTAGACTAACTGTCTAGATAAATATACGCTTAGCTACTTTATCAGATTAAATAATATAATTACTGTCTTTATAGCTATTATCTAGTTTCTTTGTTATTGGGCGTTATAGATACTCTAGGGCCCGTGTCACATTATCTGTGCTTAGGAATTTATGGTATAAAGGGGCTTGTAGGTTTTACTTTATAAATAGTTTAAGTCTAATATTACTATTCACAATTATCTCTATATTAAAATCTAAATTGTTCTAGCGCCCATTGGACCTGTTTAAGAGAAAAGATTTTATTTTATAGTTCTTTGATATATTAGTAATATATTAAGACACATAGTTATAAGATAATATTTGCTAATTATTTAGACGAGTATTTAAGCAAAAAGTATCTTAATAATGTCAAGTAGTTAAATATTCTTAAGGATTTAAATTTACTAAAATAAATTATATATATCTTTAGCCTCTTTTTTTTAATTTCTAGATTATTATTATTTATATACATATATGTCCGGTCAGAACCACGGTTATAATAATATGAGAAGAACTAGTCTCTGTTATAGAAAATCTCGTTATATTATTAATAGAAAACTTCTAGATCCAAAGAGTCTAGTAAGCTTTCTAAGAAATAAATATAGATAATATAATTTCTAAATTAAAATAATAGATTATCCCGAATCTCGTTCGATTAGAGATAAATTATTATTAAAATTACTAATAGAACTGTTTTTCCAGTTCTGACTTAACAAATATCGAATCTACATATTTGAAACTACAAGCGAATCTGACAGTCTTATAGAAGTATATTTATATTATTTAATCTTTACGCTCTATAGCTTTTATTATGTCTCTCGGGTATTAGAGGCTCACGGGAGATAACTAGAAACAAATTAACAATTGCCGGGTTTCCTTTTAGAGAGTCCAATGGTCTTGTTCTGGATGGTCTTCAATTTTGTTAAAATTAGGATATAAGATGTTCTTTCACTCCATGCTCCCTTGGGTTTTTGTTGAAGCCGCGATTCCGCGTAATCGCAGAGGTCTGCATCTCGAATACCTTGCTAGACTCATCTTGAAGCACTAGGATCCGTCATTTCCTAAACCTATTCCATGAAGGCGGCAGGCGACTGGAATAAGTCCCTGCCGGTTCAACGTAGGTCTCCGCTTATCTGGGTGCAGCACTATACTCAGCGTAGCTGGTCATCAGCTGACCCACGAGGTCGCTGCCTGGATGGATCGCCCGCAGGGCGTCACCTTCCTGAACTCAGGCGATATTGAACGATTGACCCGGGGCTGCCAGTAACAAATGCTGGGTTTTCTGTCTGAATCCGTGACCAGCAAAGAATTCATGCCATGTTGCTTATTCGGCCTTTAATATAGCTTGTACGTGGGTAAAGTAGGAGATGTCCAGGCACAATAGAGGGAAGACGCCCGCCGGTCGTGGCTTTCAACCATAGCCGTGGCAGACCCGATTTGGTTTTCTCATGCTGGAGTTAGGATGGCACCACCACCAATCCTTTTCGGGAAACTGAGCAGGGGGTACGGATATGGGTTTATCACAGATCTCGAACGCGCCGAAAAAGATATTACGAAAACAGTATTAACGCCGTGGTTCTTGCCGGGTGTTGGGGGAGAGGGATTTGACAGTTCCTCTAACAGCGTATGCTTGTCCCATCATCTCATACCACACAGCCATGCATTATAATTACCTCAAAGGAAGGACTTGCGTAGCCAAGCTCCTCTTCCCGCAGGCGAAGCCAAAATATATATACAATGATCATATCATTTGTCGCATTATGGTCCATAACATGGCTCAGAAAGCCCTGCGGAGTGTATAGATTTGCACCTGTTGAAAGATCATCCGTATGGATGTAATTAACCTCATAAGCTACTATTCCGTACGACATCCATACTTCGCGTCCCAGCTTCTTTTCTTCTTTTTTCCTTTGACGGGTAGGGCCATGTACCGCCCCTGATACGGCTGTGGCCGTACAAGGCCTGCAAATATCTTCTACTCGTCCATCATAGGACGGTAGATATAATTCCAAAAAGCCCAGGAGCAAATCTAATATTAGATAGGCGTCGCTAGAGTTCTTTGGAGCAGATCAAGTACTCTGATAAATAACACGTTACCAAGGCAATTACTGCTTATCATACTTATTCGGGAAGATATAAAGTCACATAATTCTGATAGTTTAGATTCATCTATATATTAATTTTCAATTTTAAAGTATAATAGAGCAGATTAAATTTATTATAAAATACTAATAATTGTCATCTTATTAAAGCATTTTCTGTCACAGATCACAAAGACTTTATAGCTGCAAAATAAAATAGATACTTTAATTAGTCAATATCTGACACACAGTCTCTCTAAACAGGGATTTACCGATCCCGTTCAATCTAAGGAATCGGAAAATAATAATTATCTTTTTGATCTTACAGTAAGTCGAGATATATTTCTTTTTTATTTGCTATTACTTCTATGGTTTGTTGATCGAGGATAGTCAAGGAGATTAAAAAAGGGTAAGGCATGTATGGAATGTTATTGACGCAAGACCAGGGTAGGTGGAGTGTCCCAGAATCCTAGGGTGTGGGTCATTCACAAAGCCCGGGCACCTCACTAATCTAATTTGAATGATCACCAGTGTTCCGGTGAAATGCCCTGTGACAGGTGTCTTAGAAAGAATGTGAATTGCGCTTCCCAGCTCGAGTGTTGGATGCCCAATCATCCAGCTGCTGAAGTAGCAGAGGAGCTTCAGTACAGTTTGTTTCTTTGATCTATAATAGAGCTGTATATAAATTAAGCTATAAATGATATTAGCTTCATAACCCAGAACAAGGACTGAGACTACACTCCAGGCGTGAGCCCTTTCATTGATGAACAGAAGGTAGATAGCAATCTACCCTAGTGATATATCGGGAAAGATGAGATATTAGCTGCTCAAGATCTAATAGAATTGATAGAAGATCCATGCCTGCGGGAAACAGTCCTATAATCAGATATCTCAGTAGAGCCAGATGTGCTCTCCGGTAGCCCTAGGAGACAACCAGAAATGGGCGATATCGCACCGCCACTACTGTTCTCTAGTCCAGCTGATATATCAGAGCCTCTGGTGTCCGATAAACAAGTATTAAGCTTTTTGCCTTAGACAATAGATCCGTGCTATCTCTCGCTTTCTAGATACAAAGATATAGATATTTCTTATTTAATTAACTTCTTTTCTTTGCTATAACATGAGCGATTAGGCTATTGCCAGAGAAACTAAGAATTTTAACTAAATAGAATATATTAAATAATAACTATATGCAATACTATATTGTATTATTTATTCCTACAATATAATTATAAATCAAGAATAATAGATTATTTGCTATTTATTATAAATATTAATCTAAATATAATATTATTATTATCAGTATGGCCGTTGATAGTCCAAGAGTATTATAGCGATAATCTGATATGGGTATAGTTTTAATAAAATATTTTTAGAAGGGATTGGGTTTGTTGGCAGTGGTCGCACGGGTTAGGGTTGTTATACGGAGACATATAATGGGCAGTATGGACAGTATTATACTACCTCCATCCAAATGTCAAGACCTGATGGATAAGTTAAAACCTTGAAAATGCAGCAAAGTTCAATTATTATGACTCTTCACCCGCTTCCACCTAAAACTATCTACCCACTCGCAACGATCCATGCCTTGGTTTCTACTATTTCGTGTCTAATTGAAAAAAATGACAAACGTATCCCCTTTACCCAGCCAAGACTGAAATATGCATTCGTGGAGTCAACAAGTCACCACAGTCAACTAGACAGCCTAGTCTCTTATGTTAGCCCAATTGCCATTTATGGCCACTAACCTTATTATAAATAAACTGCATATTTGTCTGTTTTAGATTAAAGAATAATAAAAAAGATAAAATAAATAATATAATCTATCTGAATAATACACTTATTAAGATTTCTCTGAGCCAGCTACTGTACTATTTCCAGTAAAAGATAACAATATCTATTAGATAATAGAATTCTATTAGAATTATTTAATAGTCTAATATATACGTTAAGATTAGTAGCAATATAGCGAGAGCGTTTTTTTTATTAATTAAAGAGAATATCTATTCTAAGCTAGTACCGCTAAAGCTCTGTTCTATACTGCCAATTGCCCAGCTAGACCATTATAAATCTATATACTATATCTAATTTTTTAAGAAGTTAGCGATAGCTTTACCGTTCTCGATAAACTGCTACATATCAGATACTAATTATATTAGCTTATAATTAGCTTAGGGCTTTCTTCGGGCTTGTGATATTTCCGGTTAGACAGACGCGATCGTTCTGTTTCAGCGCCCGGAATGCTGTATACAATTCTATCTTTTTAATATAGTCTTAATCCTTCGACTGACATAAATCGGAATATCATCTTCTGATAAAAATAAATATATAGCGCTTGAGTTATTATTGTATTACTATAAAGAGCCGATACTATACTTGGAATAGTAGCGCGAGAATCCGTAACTGCATTAATAGTTTAGAGAATATCAAGTTCGTATTGATATTTTTGATTCTATAGTGTATTTAATTGCTTTTTAAGAAATATTAAGCTTGATCTATATTCTTTTGATAAGTAAGACATATAAAAAAGACAGATTTGGCTTAGTTATTTATATAACAGATTTCTAAAAGAAGCCTGATGTAACTATACAGTCTACAGTATATCTATAAATTTTAAATAGAGATAATAGAATTGGAAATAAAGTAGCAGAGCGTGATATCTAATGTTTTGTATCTTGTCTTAAGTCTTAAGGTAGAATAATAAGAGAGTTATATAAAAGGCTCTAGGGGCGAGTATCTCCACACCTTCGCTATATCTTCTCATTTTGGGAAAGACTGGACCAATGATGCCCCTCTATTTTAATGTATCTGACAACTGTTATTAGTCAATAAAGATCTAAATCCACCGCCCTCAAGGAGTGAACGTCAATAAGAGCATATTGCAGACGATATAACTGTATATATTAATTGTTTAACTCCAGATAGGCTTAATACTTGTAAGTAGAACAACTTATAACTAAAAAAGTCTCATGAACTTCTAAATTTACTATTAGTTACTGTAAGAATCTAGAATAAGTAAAGATCTATACTAGTTTATTTAATTAGCTCTACTTAGTAAAACGATTGGCACTTAAATTATCTAAAGTAAGAGAGAAATTGCTTATCTCTTTTTAGACTTCTGTCAGATATTTAATAGCGTAAGAGTATTGCCCGGGAGATATCGTCTCGCATTTATTATTAATTAAGATAAAAGTATAGATATTTTGAGCCTATATAATTGCTCATTTACTAACTTACTAGTTAGCTATTCTAGCTTAAGTAGACTTATTATCCGAATTATTGTTGGGCTTCTGTAGCTCACTGCGGCAACACTGGACATAAGTTAGTAGACATATATTATTCTAGATATATTTAGGTATATCAAGCTAGCAGCTGCCCAGAATTGCCTTTTGTTTCTCACTTTCTCTCTCTCTTCCCACCCTCTCTTTCTTTCCCCCAAAGGCAATTATCTTTTGTATTAACAATACTTTGACCACTTTGATTCGACAATGCTTACTAATTTAATATCACTAATGGTGGCATCTTTGTACGAGTTTTAATTAAAGCTGTCAGTAGCTTGTTAAAAGATATAGTTAACTCAGTATTTTAATAAAGATTTAACGCTTAATCTAGACCATTATTATTTTATATATAAGATTAAATTGCTTAAAACTACTTATGAAATAGTAATATGACTCTAGACCTTTATTTAGACTAATAGGGCTAAGAGCTGGTTTCTATAAGCAGTTTATTACGCGGAATGGCCCGAGACATTATGTCTATATTATAAAATTTATCGCGCAATATCTTTATAACTTACTAATAACATACATTTTACCAACGACCGAATGAATCTATCTTGCTAAAAATCTTTTTATAATTAAATGATAGCTCTACTATAGGCGCAAATTGATCTAGATGCGATAAAGAATACTCTTTGCAATCTAATATAGGATAGTAAATTTTCGCGAAAGGCCTATAACAGATTCTTTATTTACGTTATCTATTATCGTTATGTATTCTGGTAAGAGTCTAACTCCACGGACGGTCAATTATCTTAATCTAATTGATTTATAACTAGATAAATAATAAATCCTATTGTTAAGATTATCTAAGATAATAAGATAATTGATTTTTCTATAGAATTAGAAATCTTATAGAACTATCTTTATTATCGATACGGCATATACTCCTAAGGAAGAAATATTATGTTAAACTAGCTTTGTGATTTTAATATAAGTAGAAGGATAATCTATACAATTAACAAAAGGATATTAGATATTGTATAGTTGTCGGAGTACCACTTTATGTATATTTTTATAAAGATGAAAAGACAGATAAGTGCGGATGGCTCTCTTATTTTAAGATATCTAGCTTATATTAAGTATATAAAAAGCTATTTCTATTTATTTCTATATCGCGTAGTCAATTAATTACTTTAAGAGGAGAGATAAAGTATAGTGTGCGAAAAAGATAAGATTTATATTCTATTAATTATGTAATATTTTTTAGACATTCTATAAGACCTTTAAGCCTTCTATAGTTAGTCCAGATATCTGGCTATCTTATATCTAAGATTTCTACGGATAGGGTGCCAGCACGATAGATAGTAAGATATATACAGAATATAATAGTGTCTAAGGAAGCCAAATAGTACTAATTTAAATAATTGATATTTTCCTTAATATAGATCCATTTCTTTCAACCGAGACTTTTTAATACTATATTATCTACTATTAGCGCAGCTTTATTAATTTTATTTAGTATTATTTATTCTATTAGCAAGCTCTTTGTACTAGTAATAATAAAATCAACACTTATATAAATAATATTATTAGACTGATACATATATATTTTACTATATTATCTTTACTACTATTTAGAAGCTGATCGTGTTTTGTAGATTTTCAGAAATTCCCATCGCAAGATAGTGTCTAAATATCTTACAGTATTAGTACCCGAGAGAATAGCTATAACAGCTGGAAGCTCGGTTTTGTAGGCAGATAGGGCTGTATTAAATCCACTGGCGTATGTTGACTCTCTGCTTGCGGTCTATCTTCATTAGATAGGGACGCTGACGCATTCTAAAGGGGTTTAAGACTTTTCTCTTTGTTTAAACGCATTGCAGTCGCCTATATTAAGATTATTAATAAGGATATAATTGATTTTTACTGTATAGCTCTTAGTGAAAGATTGAGAAGATCTGAAAGATAAAAGTAGGCTATGTTCTGTTTCAGTCTTAGTCTATTATATTGGAATGAACTTATCTTAATAGTTGAGAAAGCATTAGATCAGACGAGATTGTTTTAAATTCTAGTAGTTTATAATAAGAGTTATGGATAGCTTGTTTTTTCTATCTTTAGTTCTCTATATTAAAATGTCCTAGATAATGACATTTAAGTGATACAGGATCCAGATACTAGATACCTATTAATAGAGATATAATGTCTAAGCGTATTCTTAGCTGTATTCTTTAAAGCAAAGACAGACTTCATTATATATAATTAGCAACTATATATCTCGATAGAGTATCTATAATAAAATACGTAACTAATTAACTACTTATATAAATTTTACGCGTCTGCAATTTACTTTATAAGCGATTCTAGAGACTAACGCCAACTGTAATCTATATTGTGACCATCTATTTTGATATAATAAGTATAAAAGATAACATATCTATATAGTCTATTATCTTTCTAATTATTTCTTAAGTTTCTTTTTAATTATTATCTTTCTCTAGATTTATCGTAAAGTAATTACTATCTACACAGTTATATCGATATAGATTCGCTTATAGTATAGATCAGTGAAAGTGACTTTAAAGTAAAGAGCTTATTTATAGACTAAAGCTAGAAGATATTATCAATATTAATATCTAGACTTTTAGATTTTATGTTTATAAAATTACCGATTATTATTTAGGCTATATGAGTAAAGTTTGTACTTGAGATATACTTATATAATAAATTACTTAAATAATGTTAGATTTATATGATAAAGATGATATCTACGCTAATAGCACTGTATATATGTAATGAGGAGTTCTCGAATGCTCGTGGAACGTTCTATATAAAAGACTGTTTTATATAGAAATAAATAAATGATAAAACAATTATTAAAGGATTATTTAGATAGTTAGGTACTATTATTATAATTGTAATATGTTAAAGTTTCTATTAGTGTTTATGATATTTTATAATATATATATTATGAGCAAATTTGTCCGCTTTTTAGTAGTATCAGATATGACAGATTTTCACTAATAGCAGTAAGATTGATATACGAGTTTTTTAAATAATAATGGCAAAATATTATCGGCTTTTGGTTATTATAAGAATATCTATACTATATCTGATTATCTATAATAGTGTAGTTAGATTTTACGAACCAAGTAACTCTATCTATGAGAGCTGTTATAGGTAACCTATCACTTTAACGCCTATAAGATCTCTCTATCACTAATTTGTATAACTAGATCTAGAAACAATATTCGCCCTTAGATAGTCCTATCTATTATTATCTGTAAATGGCTTTAGTTAAATAAATTAGCAAATAAAGACAGCTATTTAATCCAGGCTCTTATATTTTGTATTCATGGATAGTGCCGTTAGGATTCTCTACAGTTATAAAAACAGAAGCCTATTTACTAGAATATCAGACAGTGCTATCTTTCAAAAATTCTAGAAATCATTTCTTAGCCCTGTGCTATATATAATTGGTGATTTAGTCTAATTACTAAGCGATATTTTAATACGTAGAGTATTATGTCTACTAAGAAGAATAATGCAGAAACTGGTTCTCTTTCTGTATTATTAAAATTATTAGGTGTTGAAAAACAGAGGAAGAAGGGGGATAAAGAGAAGAAGAAATGCGATTTGTAGATTAAAGTTAAGAATGTGAATATTTTTAAAGAAAAATGCTGAGATAAAATTGATAAATTATAATAAAAAGTTAATGCTCTATCTAGTGAGAGTCTAGATTCTGTTAATTAAAGATCGGAGATTAAGGAAGACCTAAAGAGTACTTTAGCTAGCTTTAATAAGAAAAAGGAAGAAAGACTTGAACTGGAGCAAGAGGAATCCCAAGCAAACGAAGACTTGATGGACTTAGATAAGGAAGAAGAACTAGAGGGATAAGGCTATACGTTGGTTATATCAGATAAACTGTCTTTTTCCCAATTATAATCTAATACCAGATTAGATTATAATAAGATATAATAATAACTATCTTCTTTTAACGATATTCTATCAGTCGAGATATCAGATAAATAAGAAGACTTAGAAAATAGTCTATTTGAAGATAAAATAACTATCTTGCGGACTTAATTTCAGGAAGTTAAAGATCTTATTATATTTAGACTAAAGAATAACATTATACTTATTTAGCAATCATTAGCTGGGGCCTATAAGTGCTCTAAGGTTATCTAGCTTAATAGATCTTCTTATAAGTTGGCTATAGAGACAGACGATTGCGGTAATTTGAAATATAAAGAAAAGATTAAAGATATTATATTGATTATATAGCTATTTAAAAGAAGAATATAATATATAAAGGATCTCTTAGAATCCGCTAAAGAGCTTAATCTAAATAACAAGATCAGACAGTAGAAGTATATATATCTGTTTAGTACTGTTCTTGTGATTTGGAAAGAGGATACTAATATTGGCAAATATTGAATGAACCGCTCAAATTATCGAGCGCTTATTAGTTAGAAGAAGGACAGTATTTAATGTATAAATAGAAAAATCTATAAAATTGCTTATCTTCAAGTCTATTAATACGTTATATATATAGATAAAGACTATATAGCGAGGGAGAGCGTGAGCCCGATCCCTTTACCAGAAACACCGGAACCTGAAGATTGAGTCCCTGTGAACGGCCAGGCACAAGACGGCC
>JANFQY010000431.1:0-18337 GCA_025592935.1 Aspergillus ostianus | reverse complement strand
AAAAAAAAAAAAAAAAAAAAAAAAAAAACACAAGAAGAGGCGAAAGTCGGGATGGGCGGAGCACAGGTACCATATTTTACTGCGGTGGATGGATCGATCCAGGATCGTACAATCTACTAGTCTCTATCGCAACCGTTATTTGGCAATTGTATTAGTAGTGAATACCGAGTACTCCGTACTCAGTATGTGTTGAGACTAGATATTCGACCGGTGAACTGGTCGGAAAGAAGACAACGCAGCCTTCTACGACATCTGTAATACGCAGCGGATAAAAGCGTCAATAGTTTCGTTCATGCAATGCCTGAGTCAGCATGACATAAATTATAACTAACCTCATATTAATATACAGAGTTACTCCGGAAAAGATTGAATATGCAAGGAGAGCGCGAACCCCGGCAGGGGAAGAGGCAACAGTGAAATTAAGGCTGAAGGCTAACACGGGAAAGACGACCTAGAGCCAGCCAGATGATGCAATCGTGGACGGTTGGCGGTTTGGCAATTCGGGGTTGGTTCTTCCTTCGCATCCTTTCTAATCTCGACTCGCATTATTCTTCGTCGTGAAGAAAGACGAGGAAGTCTGGCTGCTGACCGCCGCAGATGTTGTTTAGGGAAGTAGTTCCCTACTGAGTCCCTATCCATTCCCCTACGTGTCGGCCTAGGTTTCGCTTGTGGCATTTTCGGTCGATGAGATGATCGGCCGTGTGAACTAAAAGCGCCTCATCCCACCACCCACTTTAAGTCGGTGGAGAAGCCAGGGAAGCGTCCTGTAGGGGCATCTCTTAACGCTGGACCGGAGTACGGAGCAAGGTGCATCTTGATTCTTGACTCAAGCGATCATGAGTCCGATAATACGGAGGATTCTGATCGTATCCGAATATCTTCATAGAACGATACCCGGAAGACCAACGGATACGATGTTATTCAGGGTGCGCCTCCATTTTCGCTCGTAAGATGATTGATTATTGATTCCATCCTCACTCTGACCGGAGTACATTTTAGCGTATCCGTGGCTGCCCCTCCGATAATTCCAGCTAAGGATTTTGCTTACACAGGTACCCATGATGAAAAGAAAAGAAAATAAAATAAAATCAAGAGTAAATGAGAAAAGAAATGAATTCTGCAGTGCACCCACACCCATGACGCAGCCACGTGACGGGCGGGCAAACCGTGACTTGGGCGCCTTTTCCCTTCTTTCTTCTGTTGCTGGAGACTCTCCGTCGCCCGACAAGCCTTTCCCCTCCGAAGAACTGCCCGTTCTCTCTTCCTCTCTCTTCTTCCTCTCTCTCTCTCTCTCTCTCTCTCTCTTGCTTCTCATTTTGTCTTGTAGTGTTTGCTTGGTCTGCGTGTTCTTCCCGCTCTCTTTATTTTTATTTTATTTTATTATATTGAATTATTTTGTTATTTCTTTTTTGGTTCCTTGGGAGACTTGAGCGGTCTTCACTGGTTGACTCGATTCTCCCCATAATACCAACGCGGCGGCAAAGCAGCAGCCCACCTTCTCTCCCTTCCCACCCCAAAGGGTTGGTCTTCCCTGTCGTCTGCCCAGTTCACGAAAGGGAATTAAATTCATTTGGAATAAGCAAAAAGCAAAAAAACGACAAGGTATATATATATATTTTTTTGATTGGATTTCCGTGTGAATTATTCTCTCTCTCTTTTTTCGATTTCTTTTCTTTTTTCCTGCTCCTATCAAGAACAGAAGAAAGACGAAGAAGGTTTCCAGGAACAAAAACTTCCGAGGGAGAGGGGAGCCAAAAAAGAAAATAAAACTAAAAAGATAATCCGGGCAGGGTCAAGGGGAAAAAAAAAAAAAAAAACCTACCGTCGTGTCTCTACGCCTCGTTTCTCTTCTTTTGAAACCATCTGTCTATCTATTTCCGTCTATCTACAGTCTACTATCCCAAGCATTCCACTCATGTTTTGAGGTTTGCTTGTGTTCTTTTTCGTCCACCCAACGTACGTCCGGTCCCTTCCTTACCTTCTGGCAAACACAATTAATCCACTCTGTTCCCCTCCTTCCCGCGCTCATTCGCTCGCGCTCCCTTGACTCGCCCTCTCTCGCGTCTCTCTCTCTCTCTCTCTCGCGTCTCTCTCTTTCCTTCGCTTTCCTTTCAAACATTCGTTCCCGTTTGCTTTCCACACCACCTGAGACTCCTCATCTTTGGTGTTGCCCCCCCCCTCTCTCTCTCTCCCTCCCCTCCCCCTCCCCCCTCCTCCCCCAAAATTTATCATCAGTCACTTTTGACATTTGCGACCCTTTTTTTTTTTTTTTGCGTTTTGTTTGCGTTATTCTTCTTTTTTTCTTTTTCTTTTTTCTCCCTTTTTATTCTAATTGTACTGTTACTTGATCCTGTCGCTACATACTCTTCTTCGATTGTCTGCCTTGTTCTTTCCCCCTCCTCTCCCCCTCTTGCATATTTGGGATTCTGATATATTCTGTTCTGATCCTCATCAAAAGTTCATCTTAGGGGTTCCCTGTCTTTCCCTCCCCTCTTTTCGCACCGACGAAAAAAAAAATTTCCCCTCCATTCACCCCCACTCTCCCTTGGTTTTCGTCCTTCCCCTCTTCCCTACATTGTCGCCGCATAAATAAAACAAGGGGAAAAATCACTACTTGGAAAAGCGAGAGAGAAAAGAGCGAGCGAGCGAGCGAGCGAAGCCACTGTCATTTCTCATGCGTGGCAAGGAAAACCGTTGTTGACCCATCGTCTTGAAAAGGCAGAGCGATGATTAGCCTCAGGGTGGAACAGCACTCAGATTCTCCGAGATCCCGTCAATACCATCTTTCCCCTGGAACCGACGATACCAGAGCCTTCGACGGCAATGCCGATTGCCAGTGAGAGCACTACTGTCAACCCCGTTACTACCACCATGACAACATTTTCCGCCCCAGTAACCGCACCCAAATCGATGCCCAACAACCAGTCGGCGTTGGCTGCATCGTTCACCAATTTCCTCACCGTCTCGATACACCAGATCCTGTTCCTCCGGTCGGTCTATCCGCGAGCAACCTTCCTGCCCGTCCGAGCCTACAACTACCCCGTTCGCCAGTCCCGTCACCCGAAAGTATGTGACTACATCAACGACGCCTCGATCGCGGTCGGGACGGAGATTCTGAAAGGCACAATAACCGCAGTCAGTATCATCATTTCATCTCTCCGCACAAATCAGCCCCTCGAGCGATATGCCTTTGATCTATCGGGTTTCCCCCGCGTTGCCGCCGGAGAGATCAATACCACTTTTGAAGAGAGAAAGGAAGATTCATCCAAACCAGGTGTCCCCTTGTCAGAACGGGGCTCCGCTGCTCCGACGCCCGATCTCGAAGCCCAATTTCGTGCCTGCCTGGCCAGATTGGCCTCTGCCTGTGCGCGGTTAACGCCGCTTCCCCGGGACGATGAATTCAGCTTCACCGTCTGCATTGAAGTTCGGGAGGATGCTTTGCCTCCCGCCGGAACCACGACGGAAGAACAAACCTGGATCGTGGCCGAACCCGACAAGGTCCACCTACGGTCGTGTACCGCCCCTTACTCCGTGTCGAAGTTAAGGAATGGGGAGCCGCAACAACAACAACAACAACAACAACAACAACCGCTACAACAACCACCAACTAAGGTTTCGAACGGTCGCGCGAAGACAGTTCCCGTGCGACGGGTAGAAGCCGGCGAACTTCGTCTAGAGCTATGGGTAGAAGAGGCACGACAGAAATTCAATGAACCGCCGGACTCGGAACATCCGCCTTGAATTACATAATCGGGGTTCTTTGGTTTTTCTTTGATCGCCCTTTTTCGAAATTCTCTATTATTATTTTTCCCTTATGGAAATTTCCTCTTATCGTTTCTGTCTGTCTAGTTCGAAGTTGTCCTCTTCTATTTCCACTCCAACGTCTCTCTTCTTCTTTTTTTTTCTTTTTTTTCTTTTTACTATCATTATCTTTTTCCTCCCTTTTTTTTTCTTTTCTTTTTTTTTTTATCTCATTCTTGTTTTAGCGTGACCAATGATCGAACATACATGATGGATGAGGAAATTGGGAATTGTCGTCCGAAGTGAGCGGCGCAAATATATAAAATGGGGAGCGGACGATTTTTGGGACTCGCATGGCATTACATAGATTTGGTTCATATCTTTTTTCTCCCTCGATTTTCTTTTCTTTGCCATTTCTATCAGTTTCCTCGTCACGTTCCTTTGATGCTCATCTTTTCCATCTTTCTTCACTATAAACTTTTTCCCCGCTTCTTTTACCACCTTTCCTTTGACTCATCATTTCTACCGACTTTTTTCTTTTCACTTTTTTGCCACGGAATGTTTCCATTTTTCATACCATCTCCTATTGTACTTTTCGTCTCCTTTGTTGAGCTGTCAAACATGATCCTAGCAATTCAACTATCAAGCATCTAGGTACCAAAGATCGCCAGCGTTGTCGCTCCTCGTCAGTGGATATGGTTTTGTCGAATCCTGTCCGTAATTGATAATACGATCCCCTCCTTCTATTGTTTCGAGTTGGTTTGCATGTTCTATGTTTTGCATTTCCTCGGTCACGTTGGGTTTCTTTCTATGTCAATTTCATATCTAAAACTGTTCTATATCATCCATGCAGCAAGGTCTCTTCCATTGAATATGACTGATGATGACATGCAGTGTCACGAAACGTGCCGGGTCAATAGGTAAGGGTGCAAAAGGAAGATCAAGGTGATTGAATTAACGCAAACGATAAATCCGTGTACATGATTGTGTTGAACTCATGTTCTAGCGATGGACAGCATAGAAGGATACTGAAGAACCGTTCATCTAAAGGTACTTTGTTCTGGGTATCCCTTCGAACTATATAGGACTACTACATAGATGTGAATCAATTTGCTTCTATTAAATGATTTATCGAGTTCAGGGACTGTATTTACCTTATTCACAGGTATGTACATGTACATGAGTATTTAATTATCACTCTATAAATCGGAAAGTTGATAATACAACGTAAATGTCGTCGTCGTCGTCGTCGTCTTCTGCTGGATACCATGATAGCAAGAACCACTCAAGTAGATAGATAGTATTTAACGAGTCCTAACAGAACGCCCCACCCCCCATGCATTCGAGGATATCACATTAGTGACATCAACAAATACTAGTTCCCTTTTTTTGGTTGGGAAGGACCTGTTAGGGACGTATGTATGTACATACGTGCATATATATATACGAAGAATGGGGCTGAGTCCAATCCAATTCAATTCAATTCAATCTAATCTACTCTATCCAGCCCATGTTGCAGATACCCCTGCGCTGGTTCTGGTTCTGGTTCTAGTTTCTTTTTGAATATCATCAACCAGGTTTGTCTGAATCAGGCTTTCCCGGGCACCTAGAAGGCAGGGATTGATTCGAAACACCATACATACCTGAGAAAAAAAAATGGTTAGAGAAAGATTCGAGGGGAAATGTGCACCCTGTAGGGTCATAGATTGTCGACAGACCTGCTATCCGAACAGCACAGAGTAGGATAGAGTAAAGAGAACTAAGAATTCGTTGACGGAGTATCACTAACTAATTAATCATTGGTTATAACTAGACTGCCTCATATAAGGGCCTTCAATGCATTCATATAATTATCTAAACTGACTGAAGTTCGTATACTGTTGAGTGACAAGAAAGAATTTGGAAAGCCATGTGGAAAAAAAAAGTACTATCTATATTTCAAACAACACGCCTCTAGCGACTCTAAGTATAGGTAACCCGTCAGGTGTGAGCACGACCGGAACTGAATCCAATTAGAGGGTATCTTATAGTCTTTCTCTCATTCCCTACTATTTTGTAGTTTACTCCACCTAGTTATATTCGAAACAGAGGCCATTTTAAATTAGCCACCTACCTATGGCGGGGGAGTATCGAACGTGCATAATGTTCGGAAAACTTTCCAATTAGGCAATGCGAGATGAATAAGTAATAGAAGTCACATCTCGTACAGCATTGCAATGACCAATGGAAGAGCTGAGATAGGCAGATAGGTTACCCAGTATCCCCGACCCGACTGGCCAACATAACCAGATACACACAGGAAGGGTTACGACAAGGAAAAGGAAATCGCCGGAGTATGAAAATCACAGTCAGCCAAGAAAATTAGTAGAAATACGAGCTTTGGATCAAAATCAACTTTCGTCCCTTCCCTGAACAGGCAGTATCCATGCATGGGATATTGGGTTCGTACTACAGGGCACAAGTCAGAAAGTCGGGGCTGACAAGGAACAAAAAAAAAAAAAAAAACAAACAGACCAGGAAATCCGAGGATTGAGAGACCACTGAAATAGAGAAACATAAAGCACGGATTCGGCATGAAACGGAAGGAAGAAAGCCACAGCCGGAGATAAAGAAATGGCAGCCATTGGTGACGGGCCAGTCGTCTCTTCTAAGGTGGGTTGCACGAACCCTTGTGCAAACCTTCTCTCCGTCGTGGTAAGGGTATGGTCGATGGCGTGAGACGATGCATGTCAGATATTTGTAGCGACCTGTTAGCCTGGTGTGAGAAGGTGGCAAGCACACCGAGTAGTTCGAGTTTTGAAGGGGAACGAGGCTGCTTGTAGAGTATACCGAGTCAGTGAAAACCGTGCTTGCTGGTTGGTATTCGATTTACAAGACATAACCCTAACTCAAAGTGGAGGAAAACGAGGGGCTGGCGGGAGCGTGGGTAGACGTCCTGACCCAGTTGTGGTGAGGTCATATACATCAGCGCGAGGAACATGCCGAGGAACTTGCTGCTGCGGAAATAGAATTCCAGGATACTCGCGATATGCAGGCGGCAGGTCGCCAAAGTCACCATAGAGGTTGAGCGCACGATAGTTCTCTGGTGCATCACCGGGGCGCAACGATTGACGGTTTTGTACGAACGGTTGCGGGACTACGTCCATGCGAGCGGCTCGAACTTTTTGACGTACGCGCTGGATAGGCAAGTTAACCGGTGGCGCCGCGAACCTAGGTCGTGGAGCAGCGATGTATGAGATTTTACCCGCGGTAGATTCGTGTATTAGGAGATCCTTCTCGGTCAAGCCGGGATTCTGGGAGAGAACCTCGGAAATGGTCGCTCTTTGAGCCCGCTCTACATCGTCTTGATGGCGGTTTTCATGACCATCGTGCGTCTTGCAGAATGAAGGGGCCCTCTCGAAATGGCTATAGTGCTCTTGTGTGATGTCCTTTCTGCAAACATAGCACATGTTACAGCCGCACTTGGAACATTGCATTCTGTTGCAGCCATATTCCTTGACAATCTTGACCTTGCACCTGGGGCAATTTCGAATGAGGGCTTCGCTCATAGCTTCCTCAACCGCATGACGTTCCGGGAGGCCTTTGTCCTTTTTGGCCTCTTGACAGGTTTTCGGGGTATGACTCTCGTCGTTGCATAGACGACAGCTGACTCTCTCACATGAAGGGTTCTGGCAGTGGAATTCCCGATCTTCCGCCACCGGGCCGCAGATGGCTTTGAAATCGCAAAACGGACAACATTCGAGTCCTTCCAGGCCGGCTTGTTGGATCTCGTCCTCTTGTTGCAAATAATCAAGCTTCTCCATCAAGGACGGTCCCAACGTTTGCTTTAACCGCGAACGATCAAAGTTCTCTTGACAGCCGCTAATGTCGAAACACTGCAGGCGCCACTTCATGAGTCCAATTTGAGTCTCGGCCGATTTACGTATGCAGGTAAAGCAGAAGAAATGAGCAGTCTCTCCTTCACAAGGTGTGGTTCTGTTCAACGGGGTGTCAATGTAACAACACTGGCACTCCACTAGAGTACCAGCCTGAGCAGATTCTTCCTCGTTCCGCCTTTCCAGCTCCTCTTCTTTCACTCGCTGTTGTATTGTAACTATCACCAAAGTAAACGTTAGTTAGAAAGGCATGTGTTGAAGATGTTTCGCGGGGTGGGGGGGATCCCTTACGTTTTTCCTTTTGCGCTTGTTGCTTTGCAGCTCCGAGCTCCGCCAGACCCCGGAAGTTATAGTGTCTTCCCGGATCAAGGGTTCTCGGCTTCTTCAACCTGGCATACGGGATTTCGGAATCGACTGACAACATTTCTTGACGATATATGGTAAGATAAGCAGTGTAAAGACCTTTCTTCTCCGACATAACTTGACGAATATGAGTGACGGGAACGCGCAGAAACTCCTGGCCTAGAACATCGCAGCTTTAGGGAATTGTTAGTGATCGTCACGATTTAAGACAGCAGTTGTGGAAGACTCACGCTTGATGGATATATGAAGGGTTATCAGCACCTACAGCCGCCTGTCTCCACTTTTCAACGCCATCATCTGTCTGTTCTAGCTTTCTTTTGGGTTTGTCCTGTTTAGGATAGAAATTCTTCGTCAGGATATGCTCGATGAGGTCCTCTTTCGCCCGATCAGAAGTGTCCACCCCGTCGTTCGAGGCCGAGGCTTGACGCGCTGCCAGGAATTCAAACACGTATTTATGGCTGATATCTGGAAATATCTCCAAGATTCCAGCCAGCAGCCTGTCATCGGTTTTCGGCGCAGCAACCGACGAATCGCGACCTCCGTTGATCTGGGGGACAGTGGGATGAAGGGCAGGGTCTAAGGGGAGATAATTGTCAACAGGAATTGCTGTATCCGCGGTGGTGCCGGGAGCGCGGGTCCTTCCTCTCTTCATGGGCCTGGCGTTGAATAAATGGAAATAATCCGCGTCGTCGCCCACGGCAGATGTTCGCCCTCCGAGGCCCCAACGTAGAAAATCATCCTCACCCGGCAATATGTGGTCGTCTCGAAGAGTTCCGCGGTTTGTCTCTTCACCCCGTAGGGCTCTATTACCGATGGGAATTGGGAACATTGTGAAGGGGCTATGAAACATGAAAGGACGTTTTGTAGTCGGCTTAAGAGGAGATTGGGGAAGGAACGCAGAGAACAATGAGGTAACATGAAAGGAAGAAGACACAGTAGGGAGGAAGGGGCAGAGAAAGGCTCGGTATGATTAGTGGCAAGTAGCAGACAAGTTGAAGCAAATCAGAAGAGGGAGGACTGAAACGTTGTTAGATGTTCAGAGAGTTGCGAGGTCCATGGGCTCATTATGATGGTAGAAGCGGGATTATTACGACACGATGAGACCAGAGCGCTCGAAGTGAAACCTTGACGGCTCAACAATCAACAACAAGCGACTGTAGAAAACTAGGATTAACTGAGAGAGAATCTTGTGCTTTCTGGAGAGGTATATGTCTTCTGAATAGAAAGAAAAGAGAAGAGGAAGAGCTTTCCAGCAGCCTGCTTGACCCCACCACTGTGCCTGATGCTCGTTGGTCCAATTTGGGTCGAGCTCCCTGCATGAATCCGAGGACCAGTCAGCTGTTTTTTAACGGTCGTCCAGGCCAACCCGGTTGTGGATGTCAGCTATCCGGTGGCGAGCAGGGCTAATTTCAGGGGCAGATAAGAAAGTGAGCGTTCCATTCTTCGATCATCTTTCGTTTCTTTTCGTTTTCCCCGTTGCGGCCGGAAGATTACCCCGGAACGCCAGGAAGGTTCCTGCTCAGGTGACTGGAGCTCCCCAAAGGAGCCTAGCTCAGGGATCAGGTGTCCAGGGGAAGAGTTGAGGCTGGGCTTGTTTGCCGTGTACAACGTCTCGTCCAGATGGATGCATCTATCAGGAACGGGTGATCTATCAATTAGACAAACAGATGGATCATGTCTCATCAATTTAGCGGCAATCAATCACCATCTTTCATCTGAAGAGTTCAAATGGCGACAGCTCAGCCATTGCATTGCAGACACTGCCATCCGCGCAGATAAGAGCGACAGAGCGACCAGCAAGGACAATGGAACTGGAAAGTAAATAGGCAAGGACAGGTCCAAGCGGGGATCGACCGATGCACGTGAACAACAGAACGGCAGTACCCCACCGCCTGCCAGACGGGATAACCTTCCTACTTCCATTGTTAACCGCTCAAGGGAAGAATGCTCAGAAGTTAAAGCTGGGCACTTTTCCGCTTGACCCAGGCTCTTATCGAGTCATCGATGCCCCTTGCGGTTCCCCCGCAGCCGTCTCTACGTCACGAAGACCCCTAACGGCAGGTACAACCAACGGTAAGGCAGAAGATGCCGGGGCGGCCCCAGGGTTGGGTCGCTTTCCATCGCTTGTAATCGGCAGGGCGTGCCAAAATTACAAATAGAAACGCCGCCTGTGGAACATGCATCCGGTCAGCTTGTTGCTTCTTCTTTATCATACTTGATCTCTCCGCCCGACTTCCCCGACGGTTGTCCTGTGATGTATGGCCGCTAATGCTGGTATATGCATGTAACATACTGATATAATAGCGACCCGTCTTAATATATATACACCCGTGCTATCTGTTATTCTCCCCACTTCTTGAGCTGGTTGTTTTCCTTCTTTCTTTCCACGCCAGAGAATTGGAAAGATATTGAAAAAATCCAAAGCCTATTGATCTATTGACACTTTCTACCGCGTTGCCTCCAGACAGACACTTGATTCGAGGGTATCCAGTACCTCGTGACCAATAAACCATCATGATCGCCTCTTATCCTGACGCCACGGTTCTACCATATGGCGACTCGCCAGAGCTGGTTCTCGTGCCAGCCTCGCCGGAGGAACGCATCGAAACTATCAAGTTGAACAGTACCGCCTGGAAAGGCCGATTCGATATTGACACGTACATCGGGCGAGAGGATCATCTGCTTGAACAGCCCTTGGTCAAAGATGGATTAACCTGCTGGATCCTGGTTGACCGTCAAGAACCCGAAGGGCAGCGGACAATCCTGGGCTCGTGCGAGACGTATGTGAAAACAGCAATGCTAGCGCAGGACGGCGAAGTGAACAACGTCGCCTGCCATGGCGTTGGGAGCGTATATTGCCGGCCGGAATTCCGAGGCAAGGGATATGCGAAGCGAATGATCCAGGAGCTGAGCATCATGTTGGACAAATGGCACGACAACAAGGCAGTGAACAGATCGGAGTTCAGCATCCTGTACTCTGACATCGGGAAGACTTTCTACGCCCAATTTGGCTGGAAGCCGTTTCTATCCTCGCACCTTGATCTTCCACCGATCTCCAAGGACGAATATGACCTGGGTCTTGCTGGAGTCGATTTGCCCAAAGTGGAATCTTTGTCTGCCCACGACGTGCAGCGGTACGTGTGTAATGACAAGGTTCTATCGGACGAGCGCGAAGTGCTGCGAGCCGCTTCCCAGAACTCCTCTGGCGCTAAAGTAGCAATCATTCCAGACTTCGACCACTTCGAGTGGCACTGGGCTAGAGAGGAGTATTGCGCTGAGAAGCTCCACGCAGATAAGGGTATGCCTCTCATCAAGGGCGCTGGCGATACCCAGTCTGGGGTATACTGTGTCTGGAACAGAAACTTTGGCGCGACCCCCGAGGAAAACACGCTGTACATCCTGCGATGGGTATACGATGAGCCAACGTCGCCGGCAGAGGCCGAGACAACCACCAAGGCCATGGCTGCGATATTGAGACGCGCTCAACTCGAGGCACATGAATGGGATATGGCCACGATCGAGTTTTGGAACCCGACTCCCTTGCTGGAGAAGGCAGTTGCTCTCCTGGACCCAGCTGCCAAGGTGGTCCACCGCGAGAATGATAGCATTGCTTGCTTGAGATGGAATGGTACCAAGCAAGGAAAGAAAGACCCGGAGTGGTTCTTGAATGAGAAGTTCGCTTGGTGTTAGACTCCCTCCCTCCACTGGAGTACTAGGAACGATTCTGTTCACGGAGTTGGTGACCCTTTTTTTTTTTGGCTGATCATAGATTGCGTTGAACATAAGAGATGGTGCTTGGTCACCGAGGCTCGAGTTAGGATTTAAACTAGTGTTTCTGTCGCTTCTGGTTTTTGAACAGTTCGTGCCAATTCCGGGTCTTTTTGGCTGCCGTCGCAGCGCTGGCATCGGTCGAGACATTCTTCTTCGCCTTCTGGCGATCCGGTTCGTTGGCGAAGCAGATAGTGGTGGGCTCGGGATGTTTATAGGAGTTTTCCTGCAAGAACAATGTGTTAGACTTGATCATAGCGAATATATCATTGAACCAAAACGAGAGAAATCCCCACTCACAGTTAGTTTCGATAGCTTGACCTCATCCTGCCAAGACTCAGGCAGATGGTTTCTCCATGCCTTCAAGAAGTCATCTCGTCCGATGGCAGCAGCAGACGTCGGCGCCATAGCCTCTAGGCACGTTTCGCCGACCCATCGCGCGCAGTTCATCTTGTCGATACTTGCCCCTGTTCGTTCCATACTGTTCAGTAAACATCCCCAACACCAGCTCCCCAGAAGAAACTTACACTTCATCTTTGACCCATCCAGCAACCGATCTCGCTCAGACCCTGATTCACACACCCTCCTCACAACCGCCTCAAACAACGGCTGCGGAAACGGCTCCTCACCCCCCTCATCCAGAACCGACCTCCACAGATCCGAGACCAGGAACTGTTTCCCCAGATCGATCCCCTGGAGCACCGAGCCCTCAACCGCCCGCTTCCACACATCAACCTTGACCCTCGCCGACGGCCGCCAGCACCAGCCCTGACCCCCCTCTGTCTCTGTCCCACCACGCGGCCTCACAAACGCACACAACTCAATCCAGCCCTGCTCACACTGCCCCGAACAAACAGGGACATCAGCAAACACCCGCTGCAGCACCTCCTGCCTCTCAATCGGATCGATATCCTCCTCACCCCCCTCGTCGCCCTCCGGACCAACCCCCTCACTACTCACAACATCATAAACGCCCAAAACCCTCTCCAAAAACGGCACCGCCGAAAACCCTTCAGCGGGAGTATGTAATTCCAGCGTCGACCCGCATTTCGAAACAGAGGTGACGGTCTCCACGAGCCCCAGCTCGTCTTGATTTCCGCCGACGATACTGATATCGCCGCGTTGTACGCCGCCGGAGCTAGGCTGGACCACGAGCAAGGAGTTCGAGGATTGGACTTGGCGGATACGGTAGGTTTTTGTGGCGGTGCAGAGGTTGACGAAGTCGCGGGCTTCTTCGGTGGTTGTGTTTGTGTTTGTGTTCGTGTTCGTGGGCGAGGAGAGGGATGGGGAGGGGGATTTCAGTTCGAGGCTGCAGAGAAATTGAATGATTAGCTGCTGGAAGAGGAGTTGGGTTTGGTTGGTGGCTGGCTTGGATGCAACCTACGTTGGTGGGGTTTTGGATGTGAGCTGCTCTGCTAGATCCGGGGGTAGTTCTAGCAGTCTAAATCCCTGTTGCGGGGTCGTGTGTGTGAATAGAATGCTTCGCGCAGCTTGAGTCGACATGGTGGGTTCTAACGAGTATGTCTGGACTTCTGGCTGGGGCGATGTTTGAGCAGACAGGAGGGAAAGAGTCAACCGTATCTTATCCGTTCCAAATTGAGGCAAAGTAATTTGAACGCGCTACGCGTGAGGGCCGCACGGGCCACTGCTTATCGCTCTGATCTAGATTCTATGATTACTCCGTTTACTGTAGAAAGCTGATGAGAGTCATCCTGTTCGTCTATCTATAGCAATACATCAGTACAGAGAATAAGAAAAATAAAAACACTCCTGAAATGAGCCATGATTCCTTTTCACCAGACCCAGAATATTAACCAATAAACCCCATGTAAGCAACCAAACACTCCCCCCTCGAATAGACATGTTTTCATAAAAGACAACAGCTCTACCCTGTGACCAGCACAGGATAGACGCAACTTCCTGTAAAATCAGGTGGTTTACCTGTCGGGTTCCTTCCTCTAGATGAGGGAAGTTCTAAGCCCCTCTAGGCTTGGTTTGTTCATCGTCTAGAGTATCCACACGTCCCTTGGCTGGTTTGATGGCGGGAACTTCTTCAGAGTTCTGGATGTCATTGCCCTTCAATGGCTCCGGCGTCTTTGAATCTTTCGGGTCCTTCAGCTCCTTTGGGCCTTTCTGCTCGGGTGCCTCCTTTGCGGCAGGTTTGTTCCCAGGCGATTTCGTGTCTTCGTTGGACGCAGGCTCAGAAGCTTTTTGCTCCCGTTGCTCCTCTTCGATCGAGTCACGGACGAACGCGTTGTCGATTGCCCATTGGGTCCTGGTGTCTTCGAACATATTTTCATGACGTTCCTTCCGTTCGGCCTGTTCCTTTTCTTCTTCCTCGCGGGCCTTTCGTTCTTGTTCCATTTCCTCCATGTGTCGGAGGTCGTCCACACTGGGCTCGTAAAGATGCCAGATGGTGTAGTGCGGCAGGCCGATGACAGAGAATCCCATACGTTTAGCCATCTACTCGGCGTTAGCATTGGGTGACTTGTGAAGATCACGAATGGCGGGAGGGCCCTAGTCTTACCTTGCCGAAACCCTCGGTTTCTGCGTGCTTCTCGAAGCTGAAAGCCGGGAAATGGACTCCGGCACGGAATACTCTCGCTTTCGCAAGAATACTGACGCCACCGACGCCGTCTAGCTCCATTTCCATATCGCCGTCGCCGTACGGATCGCGGAGGTAGGCCAAGTGAGGTCGCCACGTTGCGTACTCGGCATACCCTTCCACGATCACTGCATCTTCATCCAACGTTTCGGCCAAGGCCAAGGCCGTATCCGATTCCTGCCAAGAGTTTAGATCGTAGGGTTGTTCTCCGCCTAGCCAGTCGGGCAAGGGTCGCCAAACATCTGATAAACCATGATTAGATAAGGGAGATATAAAAGCCGAGGTTTGAACCCTCCTCAGAAAAGCGGCCACTTACTTGGAACAATAACATCCTTGTCGTGTCGCATAAGATCTTCTATAATAGTAGACGGCGCCGTCTGGACATCGGCATCTCTCCAATAAACCCAGCTGTGAGTGGGACGAAGAGTGGCGCTCAGCAACCAATTCCGTGCCTGGGCCATAAGCTTTCTTCGCCCCGCCTGAGCAGCGAAACCATGTCTGCTTTCTACATCCTGCGTGACCTTCTGACCGAAATCCTTTTGAATGACCGAGATTTCGCCAAAAGTCATCTTGGGATCGGCATCATTCTGAAGCTCATCCAGCATGCTCGACAACATTTCTAGTGTACCGTCCTTCGAGTCCGAAACCAGGAAAGCCAGGTCTATGAGGTTGTGCGGGTATGTCAGATTCCGAAGGTGCGAAAAGAACATTGGCAGATGCGACGAGGCATCTCGGAGAGGCGTGCACATGAGAACACGCTCTTCATTTTCCCAGCCACTTCCGGTGCCCTGCGTCTTGGATAGATCGTAATATCGTGTTGTCTGAAGGTGTAGGTCGTCGCTGGATGAGAGCAGCCCGAGGGAAAACGCTGGCAGCAGTGCAGCCCGCCAGGATGGGAATATCAAGACCAAGAGGAATATAGAGATACCTCCGAGGAAACATAATCGGTGGATGAGTTGTCTTCGTCGTCGCAGGGCAGGTTGGGGACGCGGTTGGAAACTAGCGAGTGGTTTCACGAACAAGTCAGTGGAAGGGACCTTTTGTATTCTTTGAAACGATCGCGCGGTCAATTAAGATGCGATGCGACCCATCCGCTCCGAGACACTAGAGGAACAAGTGGACGCTATGCGACAACAATCTGAGCCACTTACCGATGAGGAGAGATCGAGAAGGTACCGCCCTGCTGCCCCCGAGGGTAAGCAGCGTACCCGTTAGCAAAGGCGTGATGCCTATTCATGGCTCCAGGAATAGCAGCATACGCTGCTGGTCAGCAAAACCCGTACACAAAAGACACTTTGCAGTAAACCCTGGATCCCGCCGAGACAGCCCCAGTCTTAGCTCCCTCCAGAACTTCGCACCGAGAAAAGCGGATTCAGAGGCGGACGTGGCAGGAGATGGGCGATCAAGTTGGTGTCAGGGGACCGCAGGGTGTGCTGAAGAGACAGATAACCAAAGAGCGAGGCGGTGGTGACTCCAGGGAAAAGGGAGAGAAACGAACGACAGGCGACCGGGATTGTATGTAACCTGGGATTGCGTCGGCAGGACGTACGTAGTCTTAGTGCAGGGTGGCCGGCCAAAGCGCCAGGTGGAAAGACGTTGGTTTCTCGACCGATGGACTCCGCCTCCCGCTCGCCGAACCCGGAAATGAACTTCGCCCTTCCGTTTGCGGTCTGTTGCGGCCATCCATCCGCAGCCGATCCTTGGGAATCTTGGAAATTGCTACTTCGTAATCCATCGATCTCTTGCGTGCCGATGCGATGCTCTGCAATCATTGGTGGTATGTTACTCGGTACCAAAAAAAGAACAAAAATGCTGCCGGCCATCTATTTACAAGACCCTGAAACAACCCTATCCCACAAGATAATCTCCCATGCACATGCAATTCCCGGACCAATACAAGACCAAAAACTCCCTTGAAAGAATGCTGAAAATGCTGATTGACCTTATCCCAGAAAGAAGAAAACTCCAACAGACCAGAAAACCAAATGACTTTTGCCCAGTAGCTTCACTGCGCAGTCAACCGCGATATCCGTGACTCGGGCGATCCCATCCCCTTGATTCCGATCTCGACTTGTCGCATTACTTTCTTGAGCAACGCATCCATCTGCGCGGGGTCTCGCAATGTCGGGATCACCGACCCGGCTTCGTATTCGCTATCCAGGATGAAGTATCGCTCCCTGCCCCAGTTCTCTACCGTCTCCCGTTGGAAAGCAATTTTGGCGATGATCTTGGCCGGTACGGTGGCCTTGTTGATGGCACTCTTCGAGAACACTCGCAGAAACGGACCGAGTCCAGATCGGGTTTGGTGGGCCATGCGAACCGACAGAGGAGCGGCGGTTGTGAGGTGGTTCTCACCCGTCAATGCGCCGGGGTCGAGGGTAAAGATATTGAGTGCAATGCTGCCGGTCTAATCGGGTCGAACGTTGGTTAGCGGGCGCGACGCTCGGACCGGCGGGGAAGAGATAACAAAGGGGGTGGCTCACCAGGACCAAACTCCGACGCAACGCATACATGGCGGCGCTCATCAGCAGTTTACTGCTTCCATACCGAATGTTCCCATCCTTCGCACTGATGGGCGAACCGGGCCGTTGACTCGGGTCGCTGAGGTCGTGCTTTTCGAAGAAGTCCAATGATCCCTTGGACATGGAAGCACATCCAATGTTGATGACCTTCGCTCCACCATTAGGGGTGCCGTCGCCGGCTCGGAAAGCCTCGAGCAAGGTGACGGTCAAGAGGAAGGGGGCAATGCTGTTGGTCTGGTATACAGGGTCGTGGCCATCCCGCGTTGCTTGATCAGCGACGTACGAGGAAACGGCGGCGCAATTGATCAGCAAGGTCACTGGCGGGATTTCCTTGCTCTGGACTCTCTCGACCGTGTTCTGCGAGAAGCTGACCACGGAATTGAAATTCGCCAGATCAACCCTCAGCACCTCGACGGACCTTGGCCCGATCAAACGGAGCTTCGCCGTTAGTTCCTTGACACTATCCGAGCGGATATCCCGGGCAAGCAACATTAGATGCACGAACGGCTGTGCTTTGGCGATGGCGATGGCGACCTCGGATCCGAGGGACCCGTTCGCACCGGTGATGATCGCCGTTCCATGAAGTGTAGTCGCCATTGTAATGGACACTCGGAGTCTTGAACAAAAACACTGAAACGACCGTTGCAAGTAGAGGTAATAAGGATATCAAATTTAATAGAGATACGGTGCCGGGTCAACCAAGCATGCTCCGTAAATATAGTAATATGATGCGTGGGAATCAAGCCCCCAGGACGATTTGAGATATGGAAGCAGGGGTTCAGATATCCGATATGTCGAAACGATGGTGGAGGGAGATATACAAATAGGAGGGGATATACGAAGGAGATCAGGGCATAATGTCCCTCGATGGAAAAAAGAAAGTAAACAAGCCCGCAAGCCTCGGGCAGCCCAGCGAGAAAATACGAAAAAAGAAAGCCTTAAGGGGGGGCAAAAAAAAAAAGGGAAAGAAGAAAAAAACGAGGGGATGGGAGAATTCAAAATCAAATTGACAGCGCCGCAGCCAAGGCGATCTGAACCAAGATGCGCCAGACGAGTCCAGAGTGGCAGACACCGGAAAAAAAAGGTATGGAAACAGGAAACTAGGAAAAGCCAACCGCACTGAAACTTCAAGTGGGGGCGTTCGGACGTGGTCCACTTGGGACGCTTTATAAAAAAAGAAATGGGACGGGCGACTACTACAAGATGCGTATTCTGACTGGATTCGGAGTCAAAGATGACTGTCAGTGTCAGCCTGACAAGCGAAGGACAACCCGATCGCTGATCGACGGGAGAGGCTGAGGTTAATTCCCAGCTATACGAAGTCCATTCGGTGGATGCCTCTACGGAGTACGGAGTACTACTCTTTACGCATATATCGGGAGACCCTCGACTCTGTACAGTACTCGGTAGTTCCCGTCAACTTCTGGGAAGGAAAGAGAAAAAAAAAAAAAAAAAAAAAAAAA
>JANFQY010000430.1:0-18408 GCA_025592935.1 Aspergillus ostianus | reverse complement strand
CCCCCCCCCCCCCCCCCCCCCCCCCCCCCGCCAGACTAGAATAAGTAGACTCAAGAAATGCCCATGTGGACCGCTCGCACAAAATAAAGGACATATAAGTAAGCCGGGAACGGCTCAGTGAACACTTAGTAAGTGCTGGGTGAGTGCTCAGTGAGCGGTGATCCGTGATGTTGAAACACTTACTGAGCAAAGGCCCTGAGTACCCTCACTAAAGCGGCGGCACCCAGAAGAGGAAATCTTGAGTTGTGCTAGATATTCCGATACGTATAGGTACATGCAAACAACCTTTTCTTCCCCTGTTGACCATATCAACAAACATCATCCTTAACAAACCCCAAACATTCAAATCCAAACCTAATAAACCCTCCCCAAAACCCTCACCCTCGGCTCAACCCGAACCTCAACAAACCAGCCCCTCGCAGGTTTTCTCACCACATCTCTCAAGAACAACCACGCCTGCCCACACGCCTCTCCACACCAAGACCTCAACACCCCGAGTTCGATGTCACTTGGCACATCACCGGGTCGAAGGATCCGGAGGCCTGCGAATCCTGGGATTGTAGTGATTTCGGTCCAGATTAGAGGGATGTCATTCTCGCTACTCTCGCCTGGGGAGATGGAGGAAGAGACAGCGCGAAGTCGATCTTCCTCCTCTCCCGGCTCAACGAGGACGTAGTCGAATCTAGACCAGAAGCTGTATGGGTTCTCAGTGAGGACGGCAGGGTCTGCGGAGTCGGATTTGTCGTAGGCCCACGCGGAGTGGGACAAGGAGACACGGCCAGGGAGTTGTTGGAAGCGCGTAATGCCCGTTTGGCAGGCGAGGTTTCCTAGGTGGACGAAGATGACAGGCTGCGTGTTATCGGCGTGGCGGTGGAGGGCGTGCAGGGCGAGTGCGCCGGGGTAGTTGGCGGCGGAGGCGGGGAGGAGGACGAAGGTGGAGAGGAGGAAGGAGAAGGAGGTGGTGAGGAGCAGAGCGAGGGAGACGAGGCGCGGGATGAGGGCTTTGGCGCGGTGCGTCCAGGCGTAGGAGGCGCTGAGGGAGGCGGTGGCTGTCAGTGCGGGGATGATGTAGACGATGAAGCGCCATTCCTTGTGCGGCTGGAAGCTGTAGATGGCGACGAAGGCAAGAGACGGGACGGTGAGGAGCCGGGCGGGGCGCGCGGTGGAGGGGATGGTGAAGGCGAGGGGAATGGCCAGCCAGGTTGATGGGTTGAGGAGGAGGCGAGGGAGGGCGTTGGTGAAGTAGAAATGCCAGGGGTGCGTGCCCCAGGCGGAGGCTTGGCCGGCGAGGACGTTGAACTTGAAGGCGGCGAATTCCGGCCACAGGGGGAATTCTTGCCAGAAGAAGGAGTCTACGCCGACGGTGAAGAGGAGACCCAGTAGGAGTCCGAGGGCTCCGGCGGGGATGATGTCTCGTCGGATCTCAACGCGGCCGGTGAGGTAGAGGAAGATGGTGATGGTGCCCAGCAGCAACGCCAGCTCCGAGCGGAAGATGATGCCCGCCAGCGTCAACAGGAACAGCGCCGTGCGACAGCGTTTCTGGTACGCCCGCGGTGATACTGGCACGGGAAGCAGGTAGCTTAGCGCCAGAGTGGAGAGGCCAAAGGCGAACATGTTGGACAAGGTTCGCGAGGCATAGAAGAGGACATGGAACTGGCTGGTCTGGAAGAGCAGATACCACACGGCCGCCGGTTTGCCAAAGGCTCGTCGCATGCTGGATGCGAACACCAGCAGCGATGAGGAATTGAGCAGGCCGAGAAGTGCTCGAGCTGAAGCGCTGTTAATCATCTATACTGGAAATACTGCGAATACATCGAGTCAACCTACCCAGGAATTGCCGGTCAATTTTCGCATTCAACCAGATGAACGGCCGCGACAGCCCGGCGAGCGTCACGGCGCCGACAAACGTCCGAGGCACAGCCCCGGGGAAGGTGAAATGGTCATATTCAGCGCGCAGCGTCGCTGCGACATTGCGAGTGGGCAGCTGAAACGCAAGCAGATCGTGAATAGCCTGGATATGAAAAGACTCCTCGACCTTGGTATAGGGCGCGACATACAAATGCAGGCCGACCAAGGCGGGGAGGAGAAAGCAGAGTAGCGCATACACAGCTGGGACAATAATTAGCACGGGCACTACATCTTAATGGAATTCAATCAGAGTATACCGTCAATTCGCCCCATTGCGACAAATCCAGCCCAGCGTCGAGAGGCCAGGGAGTTGATGGGGAGAGTTGCAGCAGGCAAAAAGGATTCCCCACATCAAACGAACATCTGGCGGCTTCACCCCAACTTTAATTCCGCCGCATCTTTTCTTCCGTCATCTCCCTCCACATCAGTCACCCTCCTTGCCCTCCTCTCTCCCGATCAGAAAATCCAACAGAAAAGCGAAAAGTGAAAGGGGAAGAAATAATAATAATGCTCGGCCGTCTCGTCTACGTCCTCTGCCTAATGGTCAACGCCATCGCAGTCCTCTCCGAAGACCGCTTCCTCGCAAGGAGTACGTTACATTCCCTCCGTCACTCTCTCCCTCCCAGCCCGTTTGAACCTCTTCTGTTCCAGTCCCGACAATACAGTACACTATCCAACCTCAGAAGAAATATGGAAAAACTAACCCTCTCCCCCCCGAAATCTAGTCGGATTCGGTCGCCCGCAAGCTGACCCGGCCTTCGGCGCAACATACGACAGCACCAGCGTGAAGGCGAAATCGGTCAATTTGATCGCCAGTGTGAGGACTGTTATGCGGAGTATGTTCTCTCCCCTTTTCTTCCATCCTATCCTCGCCTGCCTATCCTTGTCTGCCTCTGCTAGCTATGCTGGCTATGTTATGTTGTGTTGTGAGATCTGACAGCTAATGTGTAACCGCGATGTCTGCCTACAACAAACAGTACCCCTAATCGTAATCAACACGATCATAATCGTCTACGAATTGATTCTCGGGTGATCTATCTACGGTCGAGGAATACCAACAAACTACGCATTTCCGTTCTATTTCATTTGGCTTCGCTTCATCTTCGTTTCGATTCTATTACTTTCCGATTCGATGATCGAGTTCGATTTTTTTTGACTCGTTTTGATTCGGTTTGGGGTGTATGGATGATTGATTGGTTTGGTTTATTGGTGTTGGTTAGCGAGGGAAAGAAAAAAGAAGAAAATTAATCAAAAGGGAAGAAAGACAGACGGGACACGGTGCGGCATGACACGATAACGGAAGGAGGAGACACAACAGACACACAACAGCACCGACCACGGCACGACAGACATCATACCATCTACCCTCACTGTGTACCATTTCGAACCGGAATCCTGATCTCGATCTCCTTGATGTCTACGTTCCGTTGAACTATGATATAACCCGACTCGACTCGACATGAATCCCCCCCCCCGAACAGAATCAGCATGGGTCGATTGATGTCATTTTGACAAAGGGAAAAACAAAATGAATGGGATGTTGATGTCAGGACGGACGGACGGACGGACTGGACAAATCAGGTAATACGATGGATGGGTGCAAGAGAGCAAGCGGGTAGAGACACGCGTCGGGGTATTTACTGATGGATCAAGTCCATCCATCATACTACGTCCAATGATCCATGTTTGTCTGTTGATGTCTCTCTGTTTCTCATGTGCAAGTCTGTGTCTACGTGTCCCGAAACTGAACGAGTTCAGTCCTCCTTTATCCTCAAGACTCGGAGTTGGTTTGGTCTGATTATCATCTAACGAGAGACGTGCGTTCTGAGTTATTGTTTATAGCATTTATCCTTCCTTTTAAAGATACTTCTTGTCGATGTTCTAAGTGATGCACACACCACAACAAACCTTTATTCAAACAGCTGAGATTTCCGAGATCTTCCGGGAAATAGAACGAGATAGGGATGGATATGAAAGAGAAACAATATGCATGATAAGTAATACAAGAGCGACAGACGGCCTCTGGCAGTAGTTTGGAGCTGCTCTGCTTTTGATAATATTCCATAAAGGACAGAAAGAAGAAGACAGAAGACACGCCGTTCCATACAGAACAAGTAGAATGATGAGTCTCGGAGACCTCGGGATTTCGAGTCCCATATAATTGATAGGTTATCGCCCAACGCCTCACTTGCCCAGCAATGTGACCCAGGCATGGGTATCACAATCACAATGAATCAATCGATCAATCAGAAGAAAAGAGATGGCTAAGATACATGATGCAGATAAATGCAAAGGAAAAACATATGCAGGAATGAGAAGAATGCTACTGAAGCATAGTAAGACAGTACCCGGTCCCATATCCGATGTAGTTAGTCTTCAATGATGACGTGCGTGCAAGTGACAAGGTATCGATGCAAAATGTTGGAGCCGGTGGCGAAGAGAAAATGATAATACATCGAAGGAAATATTTACTGCGAAACAAACCAGTAGTAGTATATGTGTAGGGATGAAAGCCTTGACATCCAGAAAAGAGATCTGCAAACGTTAAGAAAGAATGCTGAACGACTTCTTTCTAAGACTGAAGCTTCTCCATTTCCCATGGTTGTTCTTATCGTGCTTGATGTCCTTTAAGGTATCACGTTCTTCGTCGGGAAGTACACGGTGGTTGTGATTGGGGGATGTTTGAGTTCGTTCAGGCTTCGCCGGTAGGGTCGGCGTACTCGGCTGCGGTAGCTGCTCCGAATTCCGCGCGGAGACCGGATGTTCTGGAACAACCGGGGTGGGTGGGAAGCTCGACGAAGAGGCCCGGCTCTCCTTGTCTTTTCCTAGCCGATGACTGATGCTCTTGCTGCCCCGCTTCAGACGACCCAAGCTACCCAGTTTCTTCGAGTCGCCGTCCTTGCTGGACTCGGGACCGTTGCGCTTATCTTCGTCTGCCTTGGATGTTCGGCTGGCTTCGAGGGCGGCCTTCAATTCGGCGTCTTCACGGCGCTGGTTCTCCCTCATCCGGGTCTCCTGTTCCTTGCGACGCTGCTTCTCCTTTTCTTTTTCGGCAGCCTTCCGCTCTTTTTCTTCCTTGGCCCGCTCCTTTTTGGATGCCAAGTCACTCTTCTTAGGGCTCAAAGGCTGCTTGACCGGCATATCCGGGATAGGAGGCACCGGGGGCGCGTTCACGATGGGCGAGCTTAACGGAGTGGCACTCTCTGCTTCGGCAAACTCGGGGTGGGTAGACAACTGAGGCGCGGTTGGGGCCCGGGCGAGGCCGTTGAATCGATTGGGGTCGTCGGTCGACGGGATCTGGGAAGCACTATGGACGTGGGCCAACGGCTGGGCGCTGCCATTCTGCTTGAGGTTCAGCTCGCTCAGCTCTGCGGCAGCTGCTGCGGCGTCCATGTTTTCCTGCTCCTGCTCGCGCATGACAGCCTCTAGCGTCGTCTCCTGGTAAAACAGAACGTAGGCGCAGGCCAGCCCGGGCTTGTCGCCAAAGAAATTCCGGACGTAGTTTTTGTCGACAGGCTCCACCATCTCGTCGTCAAACAGCAACCAACCGCGATCCTGCGTTTTGATGATGGCAACGTAGTGTCCGTGATAGGGTCCGCCACCAATGTGCACCACCACCGCGTAGAGCTCATACAGCCGATCGGGGTCTTCCGCGTCGTCGGTTGTGTTGAAAAGGCGGAGGTGGTACGGGTAAACCACGCGATGGAACAGTTTTTGAAGACGTTGCAAGTCCTCTGTGTATTTAAACCGCTTCAGATGCAGAGCCAAGATCCGGGGCAAGCGCTTGATCTTCATCCGTTTCTCGGCCTCTTGCAATCCTCCACAGTTATCGCAATGGAACTTGTTTCGTTCGCAGAGCATCTCCTCCGCGGAGAACTTTCTCAGGCAGGATGTGACCGACGAATGCTGCTCCAGATCCACCGAAAGGTCCAAAAAGACCTCATCACGCTGGGATACTTTCTCGCAGGTAAGGCACTGCGTTTCCGATGTCAGGGTGCCTTCAAACAGTTCATGCACCCAGCGCGTCGTGTTGGGCGTTTTCGACCCGGAGCTCGACAACTCGCCCGATTCGGTACTCTCCGGCGACGGGAGGCCCTTCGTTACCGGCTGCTTCAAAGCCTCTTCCTCCACGTTGGCAACCACCTCATTCAGTAAGAGGTTGAGGAACTCATGAGCGTCCTGGTGCATTGCCGTCCGGAACATCTCGTGCTCCCGTCGCAGAACATCCAGAAATTGTTGTGGTCGAATTATACCGATCCGCGACTGACTGACCACGAGGGACTCGAATATATCCTTGAGCGAGGTAAATAGCGACTCCGACATTCCATAGCTCGTCGCGTTGTTCTTCGTTTCCAACAACGGCATCGTCTGCAGTGCCATCTTCTTTTTATACTCGGGCGAGTCCTTGTCCTCTGGTTTCTGCGGTGGATTCGGGGGCATCCCCGGTCGCTGTTGATTAGCGGCTTTCTGTTTCTCGGCTTGGGCCTCGGCTTCCAGGTTAGCGGCGAGGTTCTGATAACGGAGGTTCTTGGCCAAAGCGGCCTCCAGGCTTTCGATAGGCGTTCGCGTGGGATAATTGATGACGGCTTCCCGAAAGGGTATCGAGTAGTAAAGACATTGTAGTATCGAATTGCAGTAGCTGTGGAAAGAACAATTAGTATGATGGTCCCCCACCTTCCAATGCACGTTGTACGACGCTGAATCCTGGTCGGCTTACCAAGTATTACCATACTATAAAGGAGGGAAACGTTAGCACACCCACTCGAAAAGACAAAGGACCCAAACCCTCGCGATAATGCCCAGGAGAACCCACATTTTCCATCCCGAAAAACTTATCACTGCCATCCTCGCGGATCGGGCCCATATCCTGCAGCATCTTCTCTAACGGGGTCAACGGAATGACCGGCGGTTCTTTCTTCGCGGGAGTCGCTCCGACCGAAGGCGCGGGAGAGCCCTGGACCGGTTCGGAATTAGCCATCGGTCGTCACCAGGACAATTTGGAATGTAGGGTGTGACTGGCGCCTTATTTTTGTCCTCTCGAGAGAAAAAAAAAAAAAAAAAAAGACGACGCCAGGGCGAGGCACGAGGGGCGAACGAAAAAGGGAATAACGGCAAGGCAGGCATACCACGTCTCGTCGTAAGCTCCTCAAAAACGACCCCATGATTGTCACCTAATGCTATAATACAAGGCGTGCAACTTCATCTGGTGACTCTGACGGGGAAAGAAGCCGACACCACGGCCGCTGACGGCGGCAAAACTGGATGGTTTGGGATTGAGGCGCAAACGGGGTCGAACAAAGATTGCGACGGCGACCCGAGAAAACAAGTAGAAGGCCAGAAGGGCAGACGAAGAGGACGAGGCGAACGATTGAGAGAAACGGAAGGATGATTCGTAAGAATTGAGCGAAAGGTACGAAGCGGCTATCAAAGGCGACAAGGGACCGACAGAAGTGAGCCAGGAATAGGCATAAGGTTTCCAAGGGCCCGCGGATCCGAAGAGAGCGTGGAAAGGCAGCGCTCGGAGTGCGTGTGGGTGGGAGAAGGCGAGGAATGGGGCGGATTCGAGATGTGGGGACGCCCGGGAAAGCAGGGGAATTGAAAGGCCGAGGGAACCGAGAGACCGGTGAACCAGGAGGTGATATAGAGAATAGAAGGTAAGAAATAAAAGTCGAGGGGTTAAAAAGGAAGCAGCAGAAGAATGGGAACGAATTGACCGAGAGGCAATGCGGGAGGGCGGGAGAAGGAAAGACGAAGAAAAGGTGGAGGAGGAGAAGACAGTGGGAGAAGGACGAGGAGAACGAGGAAGTCAGGAAGATGGGGGAAAAGTGACTAGATCGAACTAGTAAGTCTAGCAGCCATGACGGAGCGCGCGGGTCCGAGCGAGACGAACGGGCGGATAAAATGAGGGGAGTCCGGATTATGCTTTTCGCTGGAATTTCGTTTCTTTTTCTCTCCTCTCAGACCCATCCATGGATGTCAGTCCCTCGAGAAGCCCTGAATGGCGGGCGGCCTTGTGCTCCGTTACCAGCCTGTATTACGCCGGTCAGCTGTCAGATCTACTATTACAATGAAGGGATTCACTGCCCCCTTGACGGTGTATACACCGCACATAAACTACGTCAGTCTTCTCCCCCCGAGAATCCTGAAATGTCGCATTATCATTCCTGGACGGGAACACCTTGGGTTTCGGTATGAGGCCGAAAGACGCCGGACTCGATCGCGTCTATCGAGATGGAGGTTGAAAGGCACCCTTACATGCGACCTACATATCTAGCCTTCCACCTCATCAAGCTACGTAGAAGCCTTCTCACAAGGGTCAGTCAGATGAGACACATCAGACAGGAAAAAGAAAGGAACAAAGGAAGGGATCGAGGATGACAGGCAGATAAGATAGGCTGGGACGAGGGGCCGAGAAGGGAAGAAAGAAAGAATCTACCAGCTGGCAACAGGTTGGGAACAAGAATAATATCGTGGCCGGGGTTGCATCGGAGCATGGATCAGGTGGAATGCAAGGAGTCTGATTCGTTGCCAGCCCGTTGGCGATGGCTTAGCCTCGCCCGTGAGACGGGCGGTTTCGTACGATGGACGATGCCGGATGGATGTACGATGCACTCTCAGGTCTCGATTCATTCCAGAGAAGTGTCCAAGGGAGAGAGACGAGGAAGAATGGAATGCGTGATATTTGGGCTTGGCATCGGTCACGAGTCAACTCTAACGGGGCCTCTCCTCGTGTCTTCAGGAACAATCCAGCTTTCTATACAGTTCGTAACCACCTAAGTAAATCACTCATACTCGACCCCTTATGTCATGTACTACCGTAACTACTCCGATGTATTATCAAGTATCGCGCTACCGACTAACCACGTGGGTTGCCCGGGATGAGCCAATCGAGGATTTCGCTGAGCCCCACTGCCTCCACTGTTACTTGTTAGAATGTTGTTATGTCGGATAACTCCAGCATAAAGTCTCGACACACGACACCGAGTAGTTGATCGAAGTAGGTGAAGACGGTGTAGGTACTGCCTACCACGGAACTGACACTTTCTTATCTCTCTGTCTCTAGAGAGAGAAACAAACCCAACCTCATAATCTTCTTCCAAGACCATCCCGCCACTTAATATACCACCTAATTTAAACCCGGATCCGAGCCACCCACTAAACCCGTAACAGATAATAGCAGCATCCCCTACTCCCACCTACACAGTGTACGGTGTACTGTCCTACTCCTACGCATGCAACCATCTGCCACCAGCCGCAGTCCGCAGCAAATCACATCCCATGCGTCCAGATTCCACCGTTCCACAAACCCTCCCCAAGCCTCCCCGCCAGAACAGCCCCCAACCGATGCGGGCGTCTAAATAATGCTCTGCCACGAGCGGAGATTATCTGCCAGTCTAGCCTCTCAGAGATAGTCAATCCCGTAGCCCATCACACCATGTGCCACCCCTCACCTTAGATCCGCGCCTCGTTCGCTCGTCGCCAATGAGACAAGAGTGGGGGGCTGTAGCCTGGTCGGTATTTTTCCATCCTGCTAGCGTTGTTCTGTTTCTTTTTCGAAGGATGACAGAGCCTTCTGCCTGCCACTTGGCTGTGTTTCTTGAGGTTTCAATGTGCTCACGTGCCCCATGGGTTGAGGGTATACCTTGTCACATGATTCATGGCCAGGCCATCATGTATGTTCCCTGTCGTGTCTCTCTTTAGTCTGGTCAATTATAGGACTAACAATAGCGAGCGTATCGTAATGTTGGAGCCGAAGCGCTTCTCCACAAATGCCCACTCCCTCAAGTGGTATTGAATGGGACAAGACTGTTGCAGTGTCGAGCATCAATGGCACGGTGCATTGCAATCTGCCCAGGAAATCGCCATTTGCTTACCTCTTATCTATTTGAAGTTCTACAAACATATTATATGAGATGGCGGCTCATTAATGCATTTGCGAACCTGTGACAATCCAAAAAAAAAAAAAAAAAAAAAAAAAAAAAAAGCTAACGTCATTGGGCGAGACTTGTGATTTCAGGCAGCAGTTGTACAACTAACTATATTTTTTCTTTGTTCTGCGCATTGCTTGACCTTGATCAGACTGACCGTCACCTGATACCTAGTGTCATTCGACTTCTATTAAACAAGAACAATCTATTTCACGATAACAATGGCCCAAGGCAAACCCGATGTGAAAACCGCTTTCGATGCAAACTCAACGTTTACCAGAACTTCCATACACATGGCTTGTTTCAACGAGGATTTGTCCCTGACGGCTACAGTGGAGCCAGAAATGTGTGGAATGCCTGAATTGTATTGAAGGCTCGCTCAGTAAGGTGCAACTAACTAGATGCGATCCACTGTATGTCACGTCCTGTGCTAACTATATTAGGACTAGACTAAGGCTAACCAACCACCGTGTCAGGATCCTGACAGAGAACAAGGATCGCTGGCGGACAGCTTACTATATAGTACGTTGACTGAATGACCTGTTGGTCATTCATTGTGCCTTTTTGGTATGTAGTGCAGTGGTAAAGTCAACGAACCAGTGCCTAACACGGGTCTGTATAGGAAATTATTAAAGTACAAATTTACAGTATTAAAAATAAAGTTTCTAGGTCTAATTATTGGCTGTGACAATATCTAAACGGATTTAAATAAGATAAAAATTATAATAAATTGGTTTATATCTACTTATATAACTAATATATAAGCTTTTCTAAGATTTAGCAACCTCTATCTCATCTTTCCCTTGCGGCGCCTCTAAACTTTCCAGCTTTCAAGCCTAGCCAGGTCCACACTGTTTTGAACAATCCTTTGTCGTTTCTCGTACCATCGCTCTTCACAGGCGAGGACGAAGAACAAGGGATACAGCCTGGTTCGATCGAAGCGTTGGCAATGAATTCCTCTCTTGTTATCTTCCCGCTATCCATGAGCGCTTTATTATCCTCCATCTGCTCTAAAGCCTCATCATACTTATCCAACTCGCTTAACTTCCGCAACACAAATGCCTCAAGTTCTTCTGCATGGTCAAGTTCCTTCTCACGCTTCGCCCACTCGGTATCCCCGAAAAATTGGCGGAGCTGTGTAAAAGGAAAACTGCGATGATCGTTAAAGCCAGATGAGAGAAGCATATGCAGCCACATGGCCCCAGAGGCTTGCGACCATTTGACAAGATTGGTTAGGTCCCTCTCTTCGTGGCCTGCTAATTTTGCCTCCTCCTCCTCCAAAACAGATATGAAAATATCTAGATATTTAAAGTACCGGGCAGCGATCATGGGAGGTTCGTCACCATTACAGTCCCAGGTGCTGTTAACAGGCCTATCTTGAAGAAGCCACCAAGGTGCTGAGCCAAACAGCTGGGCGGGTCCGATATAGGACCATTCAAGATCTATCACTCCGACGACAGTAAGGTCTTCCTTGCCACGGACAATCAGATTCGCCAAGCCAAGATCGTCGCAAATGAATTTAAATTTGCAGCGGTCATATTTCGCGTTGATCAAGTCAGGTATCAGGGTTTTCAGAACCTTGAACGCCAGATATTTGTTTCTAGCATCATATTCGCCGACAATCGAGTTTGGCTGATGGATGAGCTGTTCCCAGTCCTGGCTAAGGACATAATGAAAATACTCGGTCGTCGTAGCGAACTCCTTTGTGCGGTTACCTAGTTAGACATCATCGCTTAGTCACCGCAGTCGATTGATCAGGTTAAGAAGAGGAAGGGAAAAGGGAGAAAACAATACGTACCAAAAGCGTTAACTCCTCCATTCTGCAGAATGCTATGTGCCTTGAATGTTAGCGGCCGTGGCGTAGGCTTATGGGCTTGAGCCTGTGGCAATGGCAAGCTGCCAATTTGGTCAAAATCCAGCTTGAAGAGCTGAAGTAAAAAATTCGCTAACTGTCTGTAGATGAATTTAACGTCACTATCGCTGATGTCGTCTCTCATAACCCTGCTAGGACACTCGGCATTGGGATCCTGGAGAAGATCGCTAAGGCTCACGCCATCAATGAAGTCCATTATGACAAATGGGCCAAGACCAAGTGGGTTGCTAGTAGCGGAACCCCACGCTCGAACTGTCGGGACAGGAATGGTCGTCCTGTTGCGGATAATGTCTAAGGCCGTCACCTCCATCGCAACCTTTTCATTGGCATAGTCGTCAGAGACCATCCCCACGCGAGGGAATCGAACCATCCAGGCCATGTTATCACTGAAGACCATCTTGATGCCAGCGTTAAATGCGCCGTGGTGAAAGGTACCCTCAAGTTTACAGGGAAGCTTTTCGGGATGGAAAGTAGACACCCACTGGCAGAGGCGGCCCGTTCTATGTGTCTCGTTCACCTTATCAACCCAAAGCTGGCCCTGCACCTCGTGGACGAGATCAATAAGCGCATTGGTGTCCATGATATCAGAGTAGTCTTCAATAGATAAGTACAAGCAGTTAGGGAACACGATTGTGGTGAATAAACCGGTTGAGTAGCGCGCGAGGCGGAGAAAGAAAGGGGGCTGGCCCGTTTTATGGTCGGTCGGCACAAGCTTCGGTGCCTTAGGCATAAACAAAGCATTTTCCGGTACATCACCTACCATGATACTGAGCACACAGCTGCATCGTCCGATTATTTGTTTTAAGTATATTTTAGAAACCCTAGAGAGCCCAGATCACAGATTTCCCCCGAAGAGCGCACGCTACCAACTTGGTGATCTTTTCTGTGGCAGTTTCGGGGGCTTTGTGGGGATAACTAAAAGCGCTGAATTAGTTACATGATCTCCACCGATTTGATTAAGGTTTTCGTATTTATGCAATCTCTAGAACCTCAAAACAGATTATCAAAGTTGATAGATCATTTTCACATAACTAAAGATCAGGCAATTTCAATTATTTCGGCTTCAAGCAAGGCGATGAATTGCCGGATTAGTCAACTCCCACGGCCACATTTTCTTAACTATGGAGCTACTATTCGCTTACTATTTTAAATTTTAATTCGGCTCCGCGACAGTTCGCCAAATAATCAATTTCGAACTAAACCCACACCTGTTTCCAAACAGATATAGTGTACTCGAGATAAAGAAGAAGATGCGTAACACTTCCGCGAGAGATGTGCTCGACAAGAGCAGCCTCCTGAAAGTTCGAGCGAAATCCAAATACAAGTGAGGGGAACCAAGGGCGTAGGGTCACTGAAGTGCTCTCCTCTCCCAGAGCAGGCCTCCTCATATAGGAAGTGAAATAATCCGATGGTGTAAAGACAGTAACGACTAGAAGTAGGTAGAGTTGTGGATGCAAAGGTAGAGAGCCGTCTTGCCTTCTGGCAGCCGACCACTCGCAGGGCCAATTAGCTAGCCTCGAAGGACTGTCTATTCAGAAACGCCGCTTTTCTGTAATTGATAAGCGTCAGTATACAATAGACCCCGGGTAATTCAACTTCTTGAAATGATTGGTGTCGAGGACGAACAGCGGCGTCTGCCTTCTCCCTGGCGGCCTTCTCTTCAGCCTCGCGTTTCTCTCGGGCCTCTTTATTCCTGCGGCGCTTCTCAACGGAGGAGTTGGCGGTGTCAATCATCTGTCCGACGGCGGCGCTCCCAGAGCTAGCGATCGCGGCGGTGACTTCCCTTCGGGCGTTGGGGTCAATATCAGACATCGTGGGTGGACGTAGAGTGACTTGTGGGCTTGCTGTCCAAAAGTAAAGCTAATATCCAAGACAACTAACTAGCCTTGCTAGAAGATAAAAGATGCGTAGTGAATTTGGATTAAGCTGATAAAATATCTGCCCGCTTAGCCTCTTAAATAAGGCAGAATTTCGGAAATAAATGGATGCTCATATTGATATATGAGGGCTTCACGCCTCAGAATGTACTATTGCCTGCTTTGCTCCATCACACACAACCCCGAATACCCTGGGTAAGGTCTGAGCCCCAAATTTACACTATCCAATCACCGAGATAGCAGGGAGTCTTGTTAGAAAAATGTAGTATTACAGGTCCTAGAGCCTGGTCTGTTACCATCCTCGGCAAGGATGCTATATAATGATAAAGTAACTTCGCTTATGCAAAGGGCGTGGAATGCAATCCCGCTGGTTGGGTATCATTTCGTAGTTTGGTACATCTGTAAATGCCTTGCATTAGCTCCGTAGCTGTGGTGATCGGATATTACTGTAATCCGGTGTCACGGATACCTAGAGAACAATAAGCTAACCGTCTGGTTCTATTTTGCTGACAGGGAGAGACGCTCTGGATCCAATCTTTGTCGAAATCGTCGAAGCGAGCGGGGAACCCTGTCTAGACGACCTGGTCAGATATTACCGCATGGGCACCTGCCCTCCACAACACTTATCTGAGGCCGTTCATCATTGACTGCTGGCAAGCAAATCTGCCGCAAAATAAGACGATTTGATGCGTGAAAGTGACATCCAATGCATTAGCGTGATCATCGATATGTGAGGAGGCCTTTGCCATGATGTCTGTCCCGAGACGAAAATACGAACGGCTGAACGCATTGACCTACTAGGTACCTAAGCTAACAGCATGCAAACTGTGCATCACCAATGTCACCGATCTTCCCAGAGCAAGCTTAGATCCAGGCATGCCTTCATCCCGTAAGCCCAATATTACATATCTAATAGCTAAACTTTTAGTCACGGAGCGATGTCAGATAGTCGACACCAGGATCAATAAAACCCAACGCCCATGACCGCTCCACCGCCGGCGACGACACCAATTCACGGGATACTTCTTCCTCGAACGGCTGGGCTGAAGTCATGACTCCCATAGTCAACAGAACCATCCAAAATCCGGAACTCGTTGCCAATATTGCCAAAGGCATTTTTAATTTCTTCTCTCCAGTGCGTGCCCCAGCTAGTCTAGACTTGGGGGCCTTTCAGAGTAGAGGCTTTGACTTCTACTCGGTTGACGACACGTGCAAGGCTCTCAAGCTTCCATCGGACCTTGGCAATCGTTCAAGGTTCTTTCAGTCGATTTTTGGCAGCGGAAACTATGTAGGTAGTGCGGAACAAAATGATATGCTTCGTAAAGCCCTCATAAGAAAACTTGGTAAATGAGAATCTGCTTTTGCTTTTCACCTGCTGAATGATACCCTGTTTTCTTTTCTCACTTACCTTAATTTCTCAGCTTCTTCACTCTTCTAGGTTAAACGATTTAACTCGCTAGTGTTTATTTCATAAATATCTTTATGCAGTTGTCACCATCGGTTGCGCAATTACTGTACATTTATTCTAAGCATCCTGCTTAGAATATGCGATTTGTTAATAGATCTGGCCATAGACTACTTGTTACTCAGTAAGCAATGATCCGTGATATGAATTACTTATTGAATAAGATTCTGAGTATCTTCACTAAAGTGACGGCACCCAGAAGAGGAAACCCTTAGTTCTACTAAATATTCTGATACATATAGTGCATACATATTGTCAATTTGGGCTACTGCTACGAAATTTTCGGCCAATCCCTGCAGTCACATTTATAGTAAAATAGTAAATTGAATGCAGCGCTATAATCCCAACTACCTTTAATTTACTGGTCTACAAATACGTGGATATAATTGTCAGTTATGATATATTCAGACAGAAATCTGGAAACGCCTCTAGATAATGGTTGCTACGGCGATATTCAGCGCTATATCAGACTGTTCTTGTCAGGGTGCGGGCTGGCGAGGGAGGTAGGGCTGGTGCTGAACAGGCGGGTAGACAGGCGGGCTTCTGAATACTGGATACTCAACAGCTACAGGGTCAAGCTATATACAGGCTAATAGACAAGACGTAGCTCGGAAAGCTACAACAGAATCTCAGAATAGCAGGAAAATAGAAAGTTATATAGTTATATAATTACATTAACAAATCCAATAGTTATTCTTAGATCTGTATTATAATAATATACTTTCCTTCTATAACCGAGCTCCGTTAAGGCCGTCAAGGATTAGACTTATTAGAGTATCTGTAATAATAGTTATAAATAATCTATTTCATATATTTTCTATCCGCGCACACTACTCAACCCCGCAACATCGCTAATAACAACAAATGCATGTATGTATGCATATATGTACTTGTGAAGATATCCTTAAACTCCATAGCCACAGTCTACTCCACCTGTGCGTATGCATCTTCAATGACGAACCCCCGTAGAGTCAATCAAAATCTAAGGACACTCGGTATCACCTCTCCACTGCTTAATGCACTCGCCATCCTCACCGCCCACGTCGCAGTGAAGGAACCCATTGACGTTGGAGACCAGGTCATCTAGTAGAATCAGCAAGTGTCCCTGGCATGGGGTAATTGACAACCAAAATCAACTTACTCAGATCAATGCTAACTACCTGGGTCTTCTCGTCCCCGTCCAGACAGTTACAGGTCATGACACTGCTGTCGGACAGACCGCAGAGCTGACAGCGCTTGGCGTATTTGCCACTGTTGTGGGTTGCGATTAATGGTTAGTCTTCTGTGAATAGTGCAATTATAAACTACGATGATAGGGGGTGGGGGAGGGGGAAAGCAACTTACTCGGCCAAAGGCAACATAGTACCGTCGGGGTTCACACCAATGCACTTGTTAAGGTCGAGGATGGTGCGCAGCTCACCGTTGGGACCACCACACTTGGCGTTCAGGTATTGGTTGTTGCTGAGATCGAGGACGTTGCAGCTCGCTTTGTAGTCGCTGGCGGCGGCGAAAGTGGCCAGGGAAAGGGCGGGGACGATGTACTGGAGCTTCATGGTGAGGAGTTGGTTTTGTGTTTAGGTTTTGGTTTGGGTTGGTGTGGTTTTGTGGTGTGAGAGTGTCTGATGGAGAGGATTGTATGATTGATTGTATGTTGATGATACTCTCTCTCTCCTGGGTGTTCGTCGTGGTATTTATATTCCAGACACAGAGTCCCTAATATGAGGAGCGTCTCTCGCCTCACGCTTTGCCTCTTCTCGTCTAGTTAGAGGCTCAGCTGCGATAGTTAGCGACTACAATACTCCATACCTTGCCATGTGTGCTGTCCCCATCATCATCAACACAACCAATACTATCCCCTGATCAATTGTTGGAACGGATGGACGTCTCCCTAACTGAGTCTGCAACCTGCATATACTAAACTCGGGTAGCCCCTGCCCTACAGACGAGCCTTCTTCACTCTAACTGAGCTAAACGAGGCTAAACAAGGCTAAACGAGCTAATTTAGGCATTCATATCTAAGTGAAGCTATTCGCATTGATCTACATATACCAGATCCGGTTAGTCTTGGCGCTATACCAAGAATTTCCCTCAACTTAATTAAACCAATTGACATTTCTTAATCATTCAGTGGCGGATTGTTCATGAATCCTGCTCCAGACACAGTAGTGATTGGGGCCGAAACTCCACGAATTGGGGTACAGACTACGGAGTTCGCCGCCCAAGGCTGAGGACGATTTTTGAAGATATTCACAGGATCCAATCTAACATCGGAGTCTATCCGAAGCTGTAACGGGTGTATGTACTACGGCACACCCGGCTTTCTGCGGGTATGACACTATCTTGAAACAGCCTAACTTGGAATAGAGAATTAAGGCGAGTTCCTGTCAATCGCCAATCTACAAATCCTCATATGCTTCTACTTCTAGTTACTGTTCTGATAAGGCTGAGGAAGTCCGGACACGAAGTAATACACTATACCCCGGAGTCTACCACATATTGTTCCTCGACTGGATAATACGAACTTTTTCCTGCTCGATGGGCTAGCCCAGTGTATCCTGTGTTTTGACAGGTATAGATCATAGGGCGTAGACTATCATTTTCCGCCCCCAATATCCGCTTCCAAGGCGCAGGTGGATGAACTGATAGTGTGGGGTGGGGGCGTAAAAGGAATCCTGAAAGAACAACTCCACAACTAGCCTTTCCTAGCTCCTTTTTTCTAACTACACCGTAGCTACTGCCAGAAATCCAGACCCTAGGATCATAAGGTATCCGAGCCATGAACGAACACGCCGAGTCAAGTATTTATGTACAAAGGCATGACTTTGTCACTACTAAGTAGTAAGTAGGTAGTAGGATACCAAAATGACTCCCATCATTCATTAGCTGCGGAGATTCAAATAGTTCATTAATCAAGGACTGCTAGCCTTATCTACTACGAACTTGAGTCATACTCAGTACTCCATACAAACGTTACATTGGAAGTCCATACCCGCTTATCCCACCGTTGACACCGCAACAAAAAAGCAAAAAATATATACCTAAAATCCCAAAAGACCAAGCAAATCAAAAACAAAGCTTAGTAGAGAAAAGAAATAGGCAGAACCCCCAATATCGTCTTAGTGAAGGGTTATTCTTAGTTAGCTCGAATCTACTACGCTGAGCCTCCGCTAGAGACATCCTTCGGGGTTCGGGGATGGATGAGCCGTGAAGCCTAGGGCTGAGATCGTTGAGGTGTCATGCGTCAGCTACCGAGCTACCTACCTAGTGAGATATACTACTGTATGACGTGTATCTACCGCTCTGGTTACGCCCGGGGGCGCAGCCTGCACACACACACACACACACACACACACACAC